>JAUTBT010017924.1:0-21855 GCA_032361225.1 Lepetodrilus schrolli
ATGTTGCGGGTTTCCTCCTGCCCTAAACTGACATGTCGTGATATAAGTGAAAGAATCTTGAAAGCGACTTAAAACCCGAATTAAAAAAATAAATAAAAATAAATAAAAATACAATGTATTTCTGTTATTAATGCAAAACGAATGGGGGCATACAATTACTAATGAATTATTTATTTTAAGCCACCTTTTCAGTTATCTTTCTTTTTGTGAAGAAACGGCGCAGTACGAGTTATCTGCATTGACTTGAAATTTAGTTTTCATGTTTGAACATACGGCAATTAAACACTTGTATCATTAAAACATTTAGAAATCTAATCATTATACTTAAACTTATCCGGAGTTTGAGAGTGCAATTAACCTATGCTATTAATATATATATTTTCACTAGTGCAATAACACAATGGATTTATATAATTGTATTCATACGCGAAATCAAAGTATTTTTGGACCTCTTTTCGAGCTTTTGGGTACTTAATTTGTTGCATACAAAGTTAAAAGATTTCTTCAATTAAATATGCAAACATATTTATTAATATTAACTTGAAACAATATTTTGCGTGTTTTAACCCAGTTCCCTAGAAAACTGCCTATATAAAGCTTGTGACTGAAAATCGATATTACAATAATTTCTACAGTTATGTGATAAATCTCACACTATTGTTAATATATTACTGAAAATATTAAACTCCTTGGTTAAAATGATATGCTCGGTAGAACCTGCATAATATCAGTTTTACCGAGATTAATAAATTCAGTAATGGTCATATATTACTGAATTTATTAATAGCGATGGCCAAAATATGGCATAATATCAGTTTTGCCAACGAGTTTAATAAATTCAGTAATATATGACCACTTATATGAGATCATATATCTCGCAATACTTCGCGTATGGGTGAAATATTCCGGCTGCGATTCAATCTCCCTATACTCGAGCCAACAAAATAAAGTAAAGGCCAGCTGAGATTTTATAGCGAAGTTTCTACCAAATTTCGGAATTTGGTGCCATTCTTCTTCCAATGCATCTGCAAGTTCTTGGAGAGTACCTGGAGCCTGTAGGTATTTGGACATTCTCCGTTGCTAAAATAATATAAAGCAACATTTATATGCCTCAAAAGTTTACTGGCCCTTAATTAATTTTGTTGAGTATAGCACACCTGTGATTGCCTCTAGCAGGAATCCGCAAAGCAATCTGTACCTATAAAAGGATATTCATTTAGGTGGACGTCACTGTAGTATGTCATTTGCTACCTCCTGTAGACGGATACCTCCAGCCCGCCATTATCTCATTTAATGTGTCTGATGGTCGATTCTTACCGCGCCAGATTTTTATCGCTGCTATTCTATAATAATCTAGATTTGATTGGACTGGCTTTTAGTGTTCATTCATACCAACAACGTTGATATTGATGTCTGCAAAATATACCGCCTCTGTTCACACTTACACTAGAAACCTTTCAAATGTTGTTTGTATCTACCATTCGGCTGTTTCAGATGAAGCACGCTATACTGTCAGGGTACTTAGAAAACACATTGTCCTCATTTATTTAATGTATCATCAATTCTTCCTGACGTTGGTTGATAAGAGAACATTTCTTAACCAGGCTCAGTCGTCGTTTACGATAACACGCATTCCTAATCCATTAGAATTATTTTGGAAATTGAATAATGGTGATATTTAATTATCAAAATATTATTATTCTTAGAAGGAATATGTTTTCAACATAACTAACTGTAACGGCAATATTTAACGAGTTTCATCAATCAATGATTTCTAGTATTAACTGCTAAACAAAGTTCGTCTCACCTGTGTACCATCCTTCATAGCATTAAAAAAAAATATATTCTCGTTCTTGTTTTCAATTCTCTTCATGATCTAGCACCAGACTACCTAAATCTGAATCCGTACACACTTACTTCATTAGTGAAGTGTATGGATGATCCTCATTCACCAATTTCCCAAAAGCCCATTTGAACAATTATTCTAGATATAAATGTGTATAATAATAATAATAATAATAATAATAATAATAATAATATATTATATAATACTGCTGAACATATTTCCAAGCTTTATCAAACATATCTATACGTATGGGAAGATCCAAGTGTCGATATACCTCTGATAGTTCCCTTGAACTTTTGACTATGCTAGTCAGTTTTTTTAGGTAAACAGAAAACATTACGTTTCACTCTTCAATTACTACTCCAATGCAGAACGTCGGCGGTGACTGGAGTTCCACTTGACCTCGTCGTGGAGGCGGAGCCCATACAGGTAAGTCCACGAGCTGAAAGAGAGAGAGAGAGAGAGAGAGAGAGAGAGAGAGAGAGAGGTTATTAATTATATTTTTTGTATTTATAAAATGTAATAGTATACTACCATATAGTAACACTTTATGTGTATATGACCTGGAAAAAACAACAATGCCAGGTCAGTTCCAGACAGTAAACACTGTGTTTAGGTTTCGCTGACAATATTCAAAATAACATATAATAATAAACTTTGGTTCCATGCTTAGGAGATACCAACACTGTTTGATGAAACAATGATATAGTTAAAATACATATTAATTAGAAACGAAACATTCAAGGAAGATTAATTGTAGAGGACACTTAAGTGTTAAGTATTAAGTGGACAAACATTTCGGTGCTCAAGGTAACGGTTGGCTTCACCGATGTATTATTTCCTGATTGATGTATGCAATTTACAGTGAAGTTTCTGCTATGATAATCAATGAGTTGCCCTTGTAGAGGATAAATCGATAACGCATTAGATTGATAAAATAGATAGGTGAAGTGGTAACTGGTATCAAGTACAATTGTTCACACTGTATACGGATGGGCTGATTCACACATAGGGAGTGAACGACTTATATGCCTAGAGATGGATTTGATTTCATCAATGACTGCAACATTTTCTGAAATATCGATCTCCATAGGCATTGTATGTGTGAAGAATATTGGAAAAATGTATAGTAAAGTTCATTTATCATATATGTAAAGTGTTCAGATATTCACAAGCTTCACGAATCTACAATATTTACATTTGTTCTATATACATTTAATATCGTAGCAAAGTTAAGAATGTTCACCGTAGATATACTTTGTAGATTTGCCAGGAAAGCAATAAATGCACAACAATATTTTATAATTATAGTTATGTATGCTGGGCAGGTGGTGTTCTTACAGATGGTATGTTGGCTCAGGTGGTGATGTATGTTGGTGCAGATGGTTGTGTATCTCAATGTTGGTTGTGTATGTTGTACAGGTGGTGATGTACAGAGAGGGCGGCTATTACCACTCCCACTTCGACAGCACGTGGAAGGAAGCGAGCAAGCCTTGCTGCCATCACACATGGTTCCCTCATACCAGACACCGGTGCGCCATGTGCAGGTATGAAACCATATCGTGCTTTACTTCATGTCCGTGGATACATTATTTACTAATACAAAGATCAATAACTGTCACATGTCCCTTCCAGGATTCCATTTGTTAAACGGTCAATTTTTAATATCACCCTTACATGCAATATTATGTATGTATTTATTCTTATTTTTCTATATAATATAATTGTATCAGAATATGTAATAACCCCGTTCGTGAAAATTGGGTATGGCTAAAACGTCCAACCGCAAAATTTCAAAAAGTACGTTGGCGAATACGTAAAAAAATTGGATAAAACGTCCAATATGCAATTGGCTTTTGTGGTATATAACACATTTGAGAACTTAAACGACCTGGACTCGGTTGTATGAACGTGCCATTAACTAATGGCGTCATTATCCGTTGATACTGCATTCACCTTCAATACTAACGTAATGCTGCATTACTTAATGGAGGTTTAATGAAACGTTAATGGAGCATTAGCGTTCCATACAACCGAGTCCATATAGTTGATGTTCACCATCTAGCATTCCCTTTAAACATGAAAAAAAGAAGAAGATAAAGCCACATCTCGTTTTACTGTTATGGAAATATACTCGACCACACACACTGTACAGATACATGACGGTGCTTCTATACCTGAATGACGTCGATGAAGGTGGACACACGGCGTTTCCGCTCGCAGACCAGACCCAGGTCAGCATCACGGTGGGTGTGCTACTTATGGAGGAACTATGCTTTCTCACTAACCTAATGATTACCATTCACAACCTTTGCGATCAGTTTTACCTTATTCATTAGTTTCATCAATAATGAGTTGTGCTCCTTTCAAAGTACATGTAGGCCTATATTCAGAGTTTGCTGAAGTTAATCCAATATTTCATTGAATTATTCATGGTATGAAGACATTTCCTATCTGTTCCAGCATGGATATTTTTAAATAAATAAATATACCAGTCACGTTCGAAGACGTTTCGGGTATGAATTGGTCCCATTGACGCTTGTGATCATGAAAATCACTAATATCTGTTGGACGTTCAATCCTGGAACAATACAATCAATCGATCAGAAGAAGAGCGACCGCATTTTCTGTCAACAGACTTATAATACTCGTGTTCCGTACATTAACAGATTTATTAATGACCCAAGATAAGTGTTTGCTGACGTCACAGCGATGGCGTTTTGTTTAATTATTCATTTTTCTTTTAAGGTCGTTAGCAAGATTGGTTGAAATAGGAGTATTTACCTCAAGTGAATGAGGTCGATGGTGCTAGCATATAAATGACATTTTTCTAATCATGCAAATATACATCATGTTCGACTAACTACAGTAACTCTCCAACTCGTTTCCGTTTATACTTGAACGGAATGTGCGTAGTGAGTGTTCTCTGTTAGTATTTGTAACATTTTTTATCAGCCGTGCTTAAGTTTACCTCGTGAATTTTATGAGAGTAACACTATTTTTTAAATATGCATGTAAATGTAGACATTAAAATTAAATAGGAAATCCACATGGATGGTTATGAATATTAATTTGCATTATACCAGCTTGAGTGGTCTGTGGAATGTATACCGTAGCACACTTTACGAAGCTATCAGATCAGCATATACTCAACAAAATCAATTAAGGGTCAGTAGTTTTGTTTTTGACGTGTAAATATTGCTTTCTAATATTTTAACAACGAAGAAATTCTAAAGGTCTATACGGGCTCCAGATATTCTTCAAGAACGTGCAGACCCATCGGAAGAAGAATGGCACCAGATTCCTCAAGCCGAGTTAAGTTCTGAAATTTTGTAGACAGCTGCCACACAAAATATCTGCCTGGTCTTAATTAATTTTGTTGAGTATTAATACGTTCTCGTATACGTATATGTGGTCCTCTCTGAGAACTACGAGGCCGCCTGTAGTGAATGCTAGAGCTCCATGGCGGGGGATTCTCTGATATAAAATTCTACTTGTTACAGAGACATCATACAAACCTGACAGAAAACTGCCAGGACTCAACACTGATAGTGCAGCCACAGATGGGCAAGGCAATAGTGTGGTTCAACCACCACCGTGACCCACAGGTTGGTGAAAGTAAGACATCATCGTGTGACACGCGGTAGCATTCTACCACTGGCTCTGCAATAGATTGCTGTACATCGGAGTACGTTACATACGAAGGCAATATATAAGAATATATTTTTAAGAACCTGAATTCAAAATGGCCGCTAATATAATGTGTGATTGTGATTGGCCACGAAAAACAAACATTTAAAAAGTAATGCTCATTCACTAATAGCAATGACATGGGTTCACTGACACGAGTGCTGCACTTTCAGACGGGTTGGCTTGGCTCGCTGAACCTTCGTTCTCTCCATGGAGGCTGCAACGTTATATCAGGTGGGAAATGGATCGCCAACTTGTGGATAAACGCAGCACCGTACGCCGATAAAGACAAACACAGTATATACACAGTACTTTGGGACTGAATGGAACAGACTCTGGGGCTAAGATTTGTTAATATTGTTATGTACGACCATGCCATGTAATTATCTGTTGGAGGAATAAAAGGTAATATATACACCATACTCTTGGACTGAAACGAACACACACACACACACACACACACACACACACACACACACACACAGAGAGAGAGATACATGCAAACACAAACATACACTCACACACAAACACATATACACATACGAACACAAACATACACATACGCACATACCCCTAACACACAATACACACACACACACACACACAGGCACATATAAACACAGACAAGCACACAAACACTCCCCCACCCCCACAAACACACACAATACACACACAGAAACACAGACACAGACACAGACACACAAACACACATACATACACATACATAATACACACGCATACACAATGCACACACACACACACACATACAAACACAAAAACACACATACAAACACACGCATTCACACCACACATACGTACAAGGTACTCTGGAACTGAATGGGCTCTAGACACAATGACAACACTGGAGCCAAGTACAATGGTCTAGTAGTCGATTTCTTTTGCATTAAATTGACAGAATAGGTTTCTTAAAAGCATTTGCAAATTCTTCCGGGAGTCATGAACAACCATCTTTATAATAATGACTGCATGAATATGTCTACGTGTTACACAATGCATACACAATGAATACACAATGAAAAGCAGCGCAAGAAGAATGTTTGCAGAGCAGTGTATTAATTGCTTTTAAAAGCATATTATTTATATAATACAAAGCATATCGGTTGCTTCTTGGTTAAGTATTTCTTTCCTTCGGATTTTGTATGTGTTTGCATACTCGTTTAATATCCCGTGAAGTATGATCGATCTGCCAATGTTATTCCGAAAGAAGTATGAACAATATTTAAACATCACTCAACGTTCTATGGATATTTGCACACACTCAAAGACGCTTGGTAACTAAAAGCTACTGCAGACTAAACTCTGTCATTGCAAGATATTAACAACTCATACTGTAGCAAAGTGATACATCGCACTAATTACGGTGGTAATAATTCCATTGACATCTTCATACGGTGAATTGGATATTATTAACTGGGTTAAGGCAAAGCTAACGTGGCTAATTAAGGCTGGCCCGCCATAGTTTTATATAATACCACACTTCATTGAAAAGGTCTAATTTGTAAAGCCACAATAAGAATATTGTCACAAATGTCACAACGGAAAACAACTATGAAATGATACGGGGTTATAGCTTGATATTCTACAACCAAACAATTGGCGCAATATAGGCCTACTTCAGAGCTATAGAAACCATTTCTTACCCATCGATACAGGATGGTGGCAAAATAATATCCTTCATTTCTTACCCACGGTAATCGAAATGGAGAAGATTATAGTATACACAATATTATGTTGGGACTGATTTTAAAAATTATAGTTGAGGTCTTGTCAGAAAATGAGTTAAAGTACAAATCGATTCATACCACAATATCCTGAATGCACAAGACAAATAATAGCACAAATAGTAGCGGTCCAAGTACAAATCGCTGTGGGACGCATGCCGATATTATTTGTTCTGTTGATCATGATGATTGAGTATTAATTAATACCAGGCAAGTTCGCTTGGTTAGGTGTTTAGCAAATCAATTGTATAATGCTGGTATTGCACAGATGGATGCAGAATAGCTTAGTAAACGTTTAAGCCAAATGAAAGCTTGTCAAAAGCTTTTGCTATATATATCGCAGTACTAAACACGTGTCGTTATTTCTCTGAATCTGAAAAGGCCGTTTCTTTTGGTGTAGGATCTATTGATATGCGGCTGCTACTGGTTTGATTGCAAGCTTTAAAACCCACTAACAGGGACGGGTGGTACAGAACGTTGACTTCGGAGCCAAAGTCCCCAGCTTAAATCCCGTCCCGGGAGCCTGGCATCAATGTTTGCGAAAGTTATTTTTCTGACGCGATCATGATAGGATACGCTGTCTGCGCCATTATGGTCATGGCAATGCAGTTATCATCCTTGGTCTGTCCGTACCAGCCGGCACTCGCAGGTTTACTGCCACATTCAGTATGTGTTGTAGATTTACTCCTGCCCTAAACTAACATGCCGTTATATGTGAACGAATCTTGAAAGCAGCTCTAACCCCTAATTTAAAATAAAATATCTGACAATGCCTGACAATTCCATTTAGCAGAAGTACCAGAGGAGGAACATTCTGGAAACCCGTTATTCTGAAATTTGATAGCCACACTCTTGGGATTTGCATAAAAGACGATACAATACTTAATTGTGCTTTAGTTGCTCATAGATTGTACACACAACACTATGGATTTCTCAGGAGCGGATTCTGCTAGCACAGTGGATTGGACGTGTAATCTCAACATGGAAAGGAAAATCGAGCAAGTGTTGCGTATTCAGGGAGGACACACACACGCACGCACGCACACGCACTCACGCACACACGCACACACACACACACACACACACACACATCGTGTAAATGATTAAGTGCAAGAAGTGCAACATAATTGGCATTACTATAACTGTGGGCGCATACTTAATATAGCAGACACTTGTAAACATCTAATCCAATTAACAGCATGCGTAATTTAATTTGCATCACTTTACTAATGACAATTAACACAAACGAAAATCAATCTACGGACAAAGAAGCGTAATAAATGCTTAATTGTAGTCTTCTTTGTCACAATAATCGCCACAAATAATAGCCCTCAAAGTCGGAGTAATAATAAACGCATTGTGTAAAGTTTGTATACAAATTTATTATGGACATAGATATCAGAAGCTCATATTAACCATTGCAAGCAAGACATTGTGTCTGATCTAAAACTACATGTATATGCAATAGTCTGGACAGTTTGCCGTCGTCCATAGACGGTCTGCAATGACATCTTTGTCACAAATTACGACTTACATTATTGTCAAAATGGCTGTACTATTTTGATTTTCCAAGTTTCTCTGCTTAGAAAATACCGGCATAGCACTTTGACAATTGCTTTTGAATCTAGGATACTGAGAGGACCCATCAACGTATGCTGCCATGATAACTTGGTATGAACATTGAGGTCAACTTAATAACCAGGAAATTCATGCAATGAGTTACAGCTTTCTGATTAAACAGATTACAGTACATACTTGGACATATGTTAACACCATGAAAACAATTCTTGGAACATAAAAGTTATATATCGACAGATATTGTCTGAAAACCATAAATGAATAGGGAGGGCATGCAGATACAATTGGAAGTGTGGTTGCTCAAGAAATTCTATCTGGTCATATTCAGGACTGTAACAAAAGAAACATCTCAGGGACATACACATAAAAAGCAGGCCAATGTTCAATAAAGAAGGCAATGTTCACACAGTGTTTGATTACTTTTATTAAGTTGGAAAATAGTATGCCAGCAAGACAGAAACAATTCACAGAAACTTGGCTCCAATAGGCATTCAATATTCTGTATCACAATAGCTAGTAAAATACTGCACAATCTTAGGATTACTACAATGATGAATAGACCTATTGCAATTGTGGTCATGAAAAATAAATATCTGCCTAACCTAGAAATATGGATAGATTTACAGTGAAGTCAAACATTCCTAAGCTGAACACTCTTCTAAATGCTTTTCTAAACACTATAATTCATAACATTGGATACCATGAATGACTTGTTTTGTTCGGTATGGCTTGAGAATTTGTGACAGCATATACTAGTATCTGGCACTTCTATTTTAAACAAGGGTTTCGTGCCAGTGGGCATATCAATCATCGAAATTTGTATTTGTAAAAGAACATATTATTTTGAATTGCTGCAGAGTACCAATCTATACACAGATACAGGACTAAGAAAATCACAACGGAATACAATTCAATTTCTAAACATTTCGATTATAACTACAATCAGTAATTATTTACATTAACTTATTCTTTCAATAAATGATGCTGATCCAGCTATTGGAATAATCTTTCACTTAGTGACATACCTGTCTGACCGTAATGGCTTGGCATGTGTAGATTTTCGATATAATAGTCAATGCTAAGGGGAGATAATTCATTGAAACGACTGAGGATGTCAACATTCTATAGAAATATTCTAATGTTTTGATTGCTGGATAATTATCACAAAAGAACTAATGTAGGATACAATAAATACACTGTCCGTTATCTATGTATAAAACAATAATTTTATATATTTATTAAATATGACCACATGGCCCGAGTTTCACAAAAGGGACGAACTGTAGTCCAGGCCTAAATTAGAGCATGCACAGTGCTTTTACTATAACAGGAAATGACGTAAAGCTTAATTTATGCCCAGTTTTGTGAAACTCGGGCCAGAACATACAGACTGGGCAGAAGTTGTAATATTCCAAAGATATTTCAATGTTTCAGATATTTGGGGATATCCGAGCAGAGAGAGAAATCTAGATGGGAGTATTCCCATACATACCTGTACATTTAAAACAATTGCAGTATTGAAAGTCACAAATCTTAATTACAACATTCTGCTGACCTTAACGAGTGCCCAATAAACAACAGCATGGCAGAATCTAGATTATTATTACATATACACAGATCATGCAATATTTATATCAGAATATTTTTCCTAGACACATCACTATACATATATCCTTGTTAACAAAGCAATCTGTACAGCTTCACAGACAAATGACATTTTTTCCTTTGATTTATTTCTACACCATATATTTAAAGCAAAAGCTCCATAGTTGATCACAAACTTCAACATGTTCAACAAACTTAGAAAAGCTTGCAATGTCAAAATATTGCTTTTACAAGGCACATACCAGCCAGGCTATCAACTGGCTTCTGTGTACTGCTATTTTATAAAAGTCACGAAGAAATGGGCCTACATGCAAAAAGCTCCGTGAGCCCAAGACATGTTCAGTGTTTTCTTTCAATAACAAACTAATGTTTATATATAATGACCTAACTTTTTGAAAAACCCAGGATCTGAATACGAAGAATACATATCTCAAGTAGATACAATTGGTTTGATTTTTAAAGATATGATGGCAACAGTTGACCATGGCAATCCATGGTGGCCACGCTGCCCATTATTAGACTAGTGGTCAGAGATATGTTGGACAATGTCTGCAGCTTAAGGTCACTTTGTGAAGTGTAGGCCCTGGGGCAATGTCTAAACAGTCATCCAAAATACTGCTTACCTCATCATCTGTAGCATTCAGTGAATGATGACTGTTTAATGTCCCCAAAACAATAACAGCCACTAAAACTACAATGAATGAAGATATATAGGATACTAATACACAGATCTTGCCATAAATAAAAAAACATACACCACAATCTAACATTAGTTACTAAATAGTTATTTTCAGTTGAAAATTGCACAATAGAGGACTTTTCTTAGAGGTTAAACTTGACACTTCAATTGAGGACTGTTGTTCAAGGTTCAACTTGACACTTGCACATACAACACAATGCTGAAGTTGGGGATAGAAATTGAACCTATTTTGTACTTTAGTTTTAAGGTTGAACCTGATATGTGTTTTCCTGACTTTTTAACAAGAAAAATGCTTATGACAAAACAATTTAATATTTAGTTCTAATTCCCATGGACATTTTACATGCATATACAACTGTTTTCTATGATGAATCAGGACAGATATACAACGTTTTACATTTCCTGTGAAAATCTTCTTCTGCACGTTCTAACGTGCAGTTTAATGTGTGAAATTTGTCAAATATCATGTGACCTGAAAATGATGTGACGTTGAATGTGGAAAAACTAAACGTCGATAATATTACATTACTAACTGTCTCACAGCTATACATATATCGGTAATTACAAATTCATGACATTTTGTTATACACTGCAAAGTATCTGTACATTGTGTCCCTAACAGAAAGAATGACATACAATCACATGTAATATGTTCTATACTACTGAACATCCCAGCTCAATGTAATACTATACATGTGAACATACCAGCTCAATGTAATATTATACATGTGAACATACCAGCTCAATGTAATATTATACATGTGAACATAACAGCTCAATGTAATATTATGCATGTGAACATAACAGCTCAATGTAATATTATACATGTGAACATAACAGCTCAATGTAATATTATACATGTGAACATACCAGCTCAATGTAATATTATACATGTGAACATACTTGTAACAATCTTGTGACAAGTGAGCCACAAACTCTTCTTCTGAGCAAGCCTTTTCTCGATTGTTTTTTCCACTACCAATATTCATTTTGTTCGTGAATAAAGAGCAAAGGTAAGTGTTGACCATATTATTTGTCCAAATCTGCATACAATGTTATGTCAAGAAGAGACCATAAACCAACTTGAAATGTATTGGGCAAGTAGAAGCAGAGATCTTTCGTAGTCTTGACAGACATCAGATGAAAAAATACATCACATGTAGATACATACTATAGTCATATTGTCCTGTATACAAGTAGATACTTAAGATCTCACAGATAAAGCATGAAAATGTATTGAGATATGATATTGGATTATAGAAAAATAGAGCCGTCAAGATTCTACATTTCACATGTACAACCAAAATGGAGTTAAAAAAATTAATATAATGGTCACTATAGTTGTAACACATTGTCTTGTTTTTATCCAATAACTTAAACAAACAAAAAATGCATTAATAACAAAAAAGGTTTTTACGTATTTCCTCTAACTATAAGTGAGTGAGTGATTATGGAGTTTAACGTCGCTGCGGAAATCTTTCACCCATTTGCGACGACTAACTATAAATAAGGAGACCAATGTCTTGAACAAATATACATGAATACATGCTAATACAAGCAATGTTATGAAAGTTCATGAGTTGCCACAGTGGTTATCTTGTAAACCTGGCCAAGTAATTTGACAACCTGTCAGAATTATACAAGCATGAAAACAAGAAACAAAATTGAAACAAAATTATCATTTTCGTAATATAGAATGAATTAACACAGACCTAAGATAAATTATAATGCCACATATTCTAAAACCATCTTAAAAATAAAATTCAGAATTTGATGCATTTTCAAGTTGGAATACAATATACATGCTTGATTTATGTCAGTTAACAATACCTAGGAAAATGACATGTCATGATAAAATAGGCATGTATTTGTATACATAAAAAGGACACACATATTTCAGTGCACCATTCCCCCAAAGAACTAAATAAACTCGATATGAAAATGATGACATGTATCACAATTTCTCTTCCACTCGTCACATCATTGAAAAACAGAAAAAAAACATTGGTCATAAACATACATTAAATAACATTTCAATACAATTCACACATTATGAAATGTAAATAATTTTAAAATGAGTAAGCAATACCCTTAGCAGAAGCAAAAATAAACAAAGCTATTTGATTTAATTATGTTTAGTATTATTTTAAGTACACGTTTGTCAGCTAATATAGAAAATATATATAATCTCGTGCTATCAAAATTACCAAAAGAAAACATAGCTATAAGGTATTATACAAGTATTATATTACATGCAAAAAGAAAAGAAAAGAAAAAAGACTAGGCATATTATCTCGCACTGTAAATACAAACAATATCATAAGTAAAAAAAGATGGATTTTCACACAGTAGTCATGCAAACATACATTCACACAGTAAGTGAGTGATTTATTGTTTTACGTCACAGTGGGAATCTTTCACCCATACGTGACGAAACATTCACACAGACATGTGTCTCAAAACACAATACCAAATAATCTCCGAGCACTTTGTTCAAACAAAACCAAAGCAATGTTAATGACTCGAGAAATAAGTCATCAAAATAGAATATTAATATTGAATTTGCATTTAAATATTAAACATTATTTCATTATAAAATATTGGCACCAAGTGTTCTGTAGCATACATGGTCCTTGGTAGAAATAAATCTTCTGGCGGCATCCACAGATGCCCTAAAGAAGAGAGATTGTGGTTGATTAAGCAGATATAAGGTTGATACGGTATATACAGTACTTTCAGTTCACAGGCATGATTACACATATACTAGCAGCATAGTGCAAAGCTGGAACACAGCTGATACCCTGACAGAATTTGATTCACTGAAACATGATATTTGTATCTGACACATAGATTCAATCAGTTCTAAATTTCTAGCATTATCAATAAGTAGGGGTGAGTATTGAGGCCAATTCTACTATTGCAATACTATTGCGATAGTTGAAAACACTATTGCGATAGTATTGCAATAGTTGTGCTACTATTGCGATAGTTAAAACAAACAAACAAACTATAAGTCTTAAAAAATGTATACTTTACCTGTCATATATCATTATTTGTTACACATCTGTAATCAGTGGGTAATCTACATATAACTGGTATTTTTGTAATGACAGTGACCAAAATAAATACCAAATCATACAACCCTTCGCATGCAATCAAACCTCTCTTTCGCAAATGAAATGGATTAATTTATTGTTGAAATGCTCAAGGATTTTCAAGTATTTTGGGCTTTGTGTTAGTACACAATCATTACTATCAATATTTTAGGGTACTATCGATGGAAATAATGGATTGTTCAAGTTACTATCGATATATTGCTATCGGACCACTCACAATCGCGATCTATTGATAGTCTGACCTATCGTTATACCCCTATCAATAAGCATACACCACATCATATCTACTGGACTAAATAGCATTAATTTTAACATTACATGATTACTGTAAGACTGGCAACTTTTGAATAAACATGGAAAATGTTCCACAATATTTATGTTTCCCATAGAAAATGTGACACACACAAGATAGGAAGCAGATATATGTTTCACACGACCCATTATTCCTGTAGATATTGATTTCAATAGCCATAAAAATGATAAATAGAAAGCACAAACAATATGTTTACTCAGACTTGCTCTGGAAAACTAATCCAATTGCAGCTGGCATGAAAACAACATACGTTCAATCTCTCGCTTTGCAAGAAGCATTAGTGATGGACAAATTATGGCCGATATTTTGTGTTCTACACATTCAGCCAGTCTGTTTTATACATATTTGATATTCAACCTGTCTTGGTGGCCCACTTGAGGTCGTCATCTCTTGGTTTGTTCCCTGTCAATGCTTGGATGATGTTTTCCAGGATTGGCCAGAAGCAGAGTTTTTCAAAGGGGTAGTTGAGCCATCCTGTGGTGATGCAGAAGTAGGTTTCGTGTGGCGCCACGTGGTGAATGCGGTGATGTTTCCGCGGCAGGATGAGATGTAGATCCTGGAGGATGGTGATGTAACGTGGTAGCCCGAAGTACGTGTGTGACCACTTGTGGAACTGTCGGGGAGCAAGTCAGCAAGGGTCAGGGTTAAAAACTGGTACAGGAATCAAAATAATACATTATACCAAGTTTACACATAGCTTCTTTCACTCGTATGGCATGTTTGTATGCACATTGCCCTGTTTGATTTCCCCATGCTATTGGTGCTAGCTCAAAGAGTATCCTGCCACAGTTAGAACAGTTCGCTAGGTAGAAATCTTAATATACTGTAAATCATGAAATGTTAGCATCATAAATATTTAGCGTCCGGTGGATTACCGACCTATTTGCGTCATACAATGTTAACGAGCTCGTCCATATTTAGAAAATAATTTTAGCGATTTATTCATATACAGTGTACTAGTATCTTAAATTGTCAATGTGTAACACTGTTCGTAATTAGTAGTATCAACAATAAACAATTGCACCTGTATGTACAGGAAATACTCACAAAACATACACGGTACGAACACAGGAAGTTCTAAGACCACTAGATCAGTCCATTATATTGTATAGGTAAATATAACATCACATCGAAACAACAGTTTATTTTGGTTGCTAAATAGGATGAGCTATTGGTAATCCAATTACTGTAGTTTGTTTTTACAAACATACCCCAGGTAACAATATTAGTGTGTACTCACGAAGCACGAGTAAAGTACAGCAAAGCACGCAATCACATTGATCGGAAGCCCAAGAGAAGTTCATTGTTTAGTTAGGGGTGTTAACCTTAATTGACCATTGTAGGCGAAATAAATGTTTTATGATTTACAGTAATCACAGTTTGATAAGTGGGGGTGTTCGAAATTGTGATATTTTGCTCTGAAGAGCAACACTCTATAAATGCATTAGCAATCAACCTTCTGACCTCATAGCAACAATAGGTAATTTTATTCTTAAAATTAAATTAATATACCTATAACTAACAAAGGAATATTGATAATGTATGAATAGTATATAATCAAATTGGGAAGACTAATTTATAAAACACACTCTGATAATATTGGGCTTACGGTTCATCTACACATTTTAGAAAGTTTGCCAGTCCTCAGTCCACACTATCAAATTTTATCTGTAAAAGTCGACTTTCAAACAAAATTTGATAGTGTAGACATGCCTTTACTGCGACGTATGGGACGGGTGGTATGCAGTGGTAGACCGTTGGACTTCAGAGCCAAAGTCAAAGATTCCAGGTTCAAATTCTGCCCCAGGAGCCCAGCATCAATGTTCGCAAACGTTACCAGCCGGTGCTCACAGGTTTACTGCAACATTCAGCGCTATGGATGTTGTGGGTTTCCTCCTGCCTTAAACGGACAAGCTGTGATATAAGTGAAATAATCTTCAAAGCGGATCTAAAACCAATTAAAAAAAAACAACCTGTGACATAAAGAATGGACATACTTTTTGGCATTTTATCTTCTTACCTGATTTGTAAGACTGATAAAAATAGCAAGGAGGTAGACGAAGCACTCCCAGTTATAGGTTGCACTGATTTCGTCAGGGCTGTATGTAGAAAACTTGTAGCCCATCAGCGCTAAGGCAGGGATTGTAACAGCAAAGTTGTCGCCATTGGTCTCAATGAAGTCATGGCGTGTAATGGACGTTGGGTCAATGTGATGCTCTCGAAATGGACGAATGAAAGCCTGCAAAATGAGGTGATTTTTATTAGCTAGAATGGAATAAATGAACAAATTAGTGTTTTATGTCAAAGCTGGAATATTTCACCCATACGTGACTACTACAATGATATTTAATAAAATAATTACTAATTAGGGATCCAAGAAAATAAAAGCATGAAAAAATATGTTAAAATAGAATACGAATGGAGACGAAGAACATTGACAAATAGACGATAATGACAGGACAATGTATAATTAAAACTTTTCGTGAAGACGAATATCCTTAAAAAAGGATAAAATAAGGTGCCAAGGAATATGGGTGAATAAATGTTTGAGATTAGGAGAAGAATAAAACTCAGCATGCTGAGTTGCAAAGTCCACACAGTCAAGCAAGATATGTGAGGTCCCGACAGTGAGGTCCTCATCACACCCAAAGAGCTGAGGTCTATTCTTGCCTTTTAAAATAAATGAATGCATACAAAGTGAGCTAATATGGAGAAAGATATGCATTTTCAACCATAATAGTCTTTTGTAATTTTGCAAGTTTAATGAACAGAAATATCACCCAGTATATATCTTCAATGGGTGTGTGTAAAGAAAACGCAATCCAATATTACAAATCAGGGACCGGTTCCACAAAATGATCGTAGCACTATGACAGTTATAACTCCTATACAATAACATAGTTACGACTCTCGTAGCACTATGATCGTTTTGTGGAACGGAACCCAGAACATATAGTTCACCTAAAAGTTGTCTAACAAAGATGATATTTTATCACCCAATACTGTCAATACTGTCACTTTCAAATAACAAGCGATATCTACAGCAGTAGATATCGTTTGACCCAATTCTTGGTTTATTTGATTGTTCTACCATTGTGATGTCATGCTGTAGATATCGCTTGACCTAAGTATTTGATCACCATAATTCACACCTAGTAACATTTCCATCCCATAATACACACCTAGTAACATTTACATCCCATAATACACACCTAGTAACATGTCCACCCCATCATTCACACCTAGTAACATGTCCACCCCATTATTCACACCTAGTAACATTTCCATCCCATAATACACACCTATTAACATGTCCACCCCATCATTCACACCTAGTAACATTTCCACCCCATGGCCCATCATACACACCTAGTAACATTTCCACCCCATCATTCACACCTAGTAACATTTCCACCCAATCCTACACACCTAGTAACATTTCCACCCAATCCTACACACCTAGTAACATTTCCACCCAATCCTACATACCTAGTAACATTTCCACCCCATCCTACGCATCTAGTAACATTTCCACCCCATCCTACAGCTGGACACACCCAGTAACAGTCTCATCCCACCATAGCCATCAAGTAACAGTTTAACCTCACCCAACATCTAGTAACATTTCCACCCCATCTACTAGTCTAGTATCAGTAGTATCAGGTAATCAATATCAAACTATACTCAACAAAAGTAATTAAGATACAGTAGCCTTTTTTTTAAACATAGCTTTACATCATTTTAAGAAGGAAGACTTTCCACGAGTTTGTATAGGCTTCAGTAACTCTTCAAGAACTCCAGACACACTGGAAGAAGGATGGCAACATATTCTGAAATTTGGTAGATTTAGCTTCCAGTTCCACACAAAATATCTGCTGTCTCTTCATTTATTGTGTTAAGTATATGTGCCATGTACCCACAGCATGTATCTGTGACTTGTACTACCACTGTAACGACACCACTCATTCATGTAAACTAGGCTACTATCATGACCTTTTGATCAGGTCCAATAATCATGGTAATCATACAAGGCCAGGCAGAGTTCAAGGATTAGGACGTGATGAATAGCACTATTAGTAGTCATCAACAGGTTGGGGTCAACTGCAGAATTATAACAGGCATTTTCATCTTGTTGTCCAACAAGGCCCACTAATGATGAAATGTCAAACTGACATTTTTCACTTGAAATTATAACAGAAATGATAACGTGATCAACATAAAAAAAATATATATATACTACTACTACTACTACTACTACTACTACTACTACCAAAATAATAATGAGACTGATCATAATAATAATAATAATAACAACAATAACCAAGTATTGATAATAACAATAACCATAATATTAACTTATTAAAAATAAAAATAATAATTATGATAACAATTAATGAATAATTCACAATGACAATCTGTGTGTATCTATTGACACAATGATCACTGATGATATACACCATCATCACTGACATATTGTCAATAAGAACCTCTGTATCATGTTATGAAACTAACAGTAATCAATGATGTTAATATTCATTAATAAGTGTGATAAAATAATAAACATTATCATGACTATTGAACACATCTAAGTTTATGAATAATATTAACATTACCATTATTAATGTAATTAAAAATATATTAATTAATAATAAGTGCACTGATATATAATTATAATAATAATAATAATAATAATATAATAACAATAATAATAATAATAATAATAATAATAATAATAATAATAATAATACATGTAATAATAATACTGTGGTACACTAACATTGGGCAGCAATCAAACAAAACATGCTCCATGTGCATGGATGTCTCAGTTATTTGATTAACCTTATCCCAAGTTTAAAAAACATATATTTTAACAATGATTTTATCAATACTATCTCTCACTATTACACTTAGTAACTCGCTATGGAATGAGAAAAAATGCAAAACATGGGTTATTGAGTGTCACTATCCATGGCTATGATTGTACAAGATGGTTATTTGATTTGTTATTATGTGTCTTCTATGCAGAAGAATATACTTCAAATTAAATATTTGTTTACTCACTAATTGTTAATGTGGAATTCTACCTGCCGTAGGATCAATTAATAAGTTACTGTCAGAAACATGCAAATGCAACTTTCAAATATACACAAATTGAACAACACAATATAAGATTTATGTCGTTCCCACTGTGTAGTGAGATTTACATTTTTTAACTTAATTTTGAAATTGTCTCTTTAATTTTGTCATAATCAGTTCCTGTGAGTGTGAGTGACTACACTACGAGGGTCACAATACTGGGGTCACACTACGGACCCAGGTAGTGTTGTACTCATCATGCTCATACTGACCTTTCCTATAACAGGTAGTTCTACAGATCCCCAGGAGTCTGCCGCCCAGTGGACTACACCACTGAAGAAATCAGCCGTAAGAATACCTAGGACTGAAAATAGATATGATACCTTTAACAACATTGTTTAATCCATCAGTTTAAACCAGAACTGAAACTAGTTATGGGTAAAGTAACAGACTACTCAACCTTTTTTCGTAGTAAAACAATTTAATTTTCGCAGAAGATAGTTTTATAATAGTAAGCTATAAGTTATTTTGTTGATTTGTAGACATGGTAAACAGATGCAAAATGGGACTGATTCATAAATTCTACAAGGAATTCAGAGATTTTTGATTGATCAGCAAATGACTGGGAAAGATGTTAAAGTAGAAATCTTTCAAAAATTGTCAAAAAAACACTACAAAATTGAAAAACAATATTGCTGCCATTCTTGACAATGACTATTGATTGACTATTGATGGACTTCCACTCGCTATGAAAAGATCACTACAATATTACTTATATACTGTTGAAAGGTTCCAGGTTCAAATCCCGCTTAGGGGGCCCGCCATGAATGTTCGTGAAAGTTACCATTTTGAAGCAATATTGATAGGATGCGCTGTCTGTAGAGAGGCAATGCAGTTATCATCCTTGTACCAGCTGGTGCTTGCAGGTTTACTGCAATATTCAGTGCTACGGATGTTGCGGGTTTCCTCCTGCACTAAACTGACAAGCCATGATATATGTGAAAGAATCTTGAAAGCGGCTCTAAACCCCAATTAAAAAACAAACAAAAAAAACATGATTAATACTAATACTTGTATGATACTCACAGGCAGAGGGGATGATGCTGTACCAATTCTCAGGCTGATAGTATCTCACAAGTTGAACAAAGTTGTACGCCATTAAAACTATTGTCAGGTAGAAACAAACTACTTCTTGAAGGCGCTTCCCTGAGAGAAAAAAATGATTTTAAAGCATTTATAGCCATGACAATCTAAATAAAAATAATAATAATATTAATAATAATAATACTGTAACATAATAATCAGATAATATTCATAATAATAATAATGGATATTTATAATGTGCCAGATCCACCCTCTAAGGCATGCTCAAAGCACTACATTATTACCCCTGGTCAATGGACCAGCACATGATCAGTGTACACTAAAAATATGTACACTCAGCGAGACTTTAAGCATTGCCATTGGTAATTCCCACGGAAAAACAAATCAGTTAATTTTGGAATCTTAGTCGCATTTGTTCAAATGCATGTGATGAATATATAATAATAATAATAATAATAATAATAATAATAATAATAATAATAATAATGTACTTGAATAGCACCTAATATCCATCTGAAGGTGCTCAGTAGAAAAGACTAGGAACTTCAAAAGGCTTGACGATACATATGTGGTTTAAAAGTTTAATTAATTATTTTTTACGCAATTCGCAGATTGACCCGTAAAATGTATTGTAGACCAAAAGGTATGCAATACCAATAGACTTAACATTGATACAATCACGGTATACAATCACGGTTTGTTGACATATTTCATGATCATCAAAAGGATGTACATTTGATTTGTCTACACAAATATATTGGGCAAAAATATACATTTTCTGGATACATTATCTGATATTTTAATTACATTTGTTAGCATGATAAGAAAATATTAAATATTTCAAGAATACATTATTCGATTGACTTAATTAGATTTCTCCATGCACCATCCTGACCATGCCGAACCCGAATTAAATCTTTTTAATATCCTAGTATTACAAATATATCGTAAAAGTGTAAGCAAATACAGTGGGACCCCGATAGACCGACTTTCGATAATCCGATCCCTCCGGTATCCGATCGGTTTTGACTTGTAACCAAACTCTTTCCTATATAATTTGCCCCGATAGTCCGATGATTCATGTT
>JAUTBT010017935.1:0-21855 GCA_032361225.1 Lepetodrilus schrolli
CTCTCTCTCTCTCTCTCTCTCTCTCTCTCTCTCTCTCTCTCTCTCTCTCTCTCTCTCTCTCTCTCTCTCTGTATGTGAGAGTGAAATGTAAGAGAGAGAACGAGTTAATCTATAATATTATTGCACTAGTGAACATTTTATATTTATAGCATGGGTAGTTCCCCAATAAAGGCCGATCAAATGGCCGTAAGCTAGGAAGAACAGAGACGTGTGTGTGTGTGTGTGTGTGTGTGTGTGTGTGTGTGTGTGTGTGTAAAACTATTTTTGGATAACACTCCTACTTACTATATAGAGTATCTGTGTTCACAATACGAAAAATATGATGGTATGCATTGGTATCTGTCGTTGAAACATCACAATATATTGATAAACAATTATAAGTTTTTATTAACCAGTTAACGAACATCGATCGTGGAATATATAAAGTACTCAATATCAACAATAAAAAACAGCAAAATAGTCATGTTCTTTCATTCAATAATGGCTAGTACCAAAACACGGCCAATATTTAAGTGTTCTATACATCACTGACTAGGACGGTCTTTCTCTTGGGCGTACACGATGAAGAACTTCTCTTGGGCGTGCATGCTGAAGAACTTCTCTTTGGCGAATATGCTGAAGAGCTGAAGTCCAGTCTAGTCATCTTCAAACTTAGTTCAGCATATTTTTCAACCAGCATACTGCCTTTGATTCTTAATCTCTCCCTCCTCTCCGACAACATGGCGCTGGTCTTCTGATGGCGGATCGCCTTTCGGTTTCTCCAGATTGCCTTGCATTGGTTTGTCACTACCCGCATCCGGGCGAGTTCGAGTCTTGGACTGGAACAAGATGGAATATCATCACACGCTTCCTCTTCAAGTTTCCTGAAAATTTCGCATCTGCACGTGCTGTCTTGATGTCGTCTGCTCGGTGTGCTGCTGATGATTATACCGCCGTCTGCACGTACGTACGAAGAATATACAGTCGGTGAATGCGAAAGACATGGTCGTTGAGTCTTTGCACGTACGGGAGTGAACATGTACTCCATTTCTGAATACGATGACGTTTTTGAGTTGACAGATGAAGAGTTTTCATCCACCATCAGACAAAATGTTATGAACAATATTGTTATGAACGCTGGTTAATTGTATGGAAATGTCGCTATGAAAATGAACACTGTTCAGATCTAAAAGTATTTATAGGCCTCCTGGTAATTAAGCAAGGTGTCGAGAATGAGTAATAATGAGTGAGCAAATCCTTTCATCTCGTACGTAAATCAACAGCTAGACTTGGGACTTTCACACTCTCTTGTAACAATGAATGTGTCATTTGCACCGAGAATGGAATTGCTTTGTATGTTCAGTCATAAGAGGGGGGAAATGAATACAATCACACAGGCACGCCGAAAGTAATTAGGTATACACACTATGCATAATGTTAATGGACGGTAAGAAAAATCAGTTGGTCCCCATGTATATTTAACATATTCATACAATATTACCGCGTAATTCTTTCGTGTACTACGTATATGTCTGCATGTCCTACGATATGTAGAATGAGCACATTGGAATTCAGGTATCATTTAGAATTAGATTAGATCTAAAATACAACCTCCGTTATCATTGATTTATGTTACCCACAGGATATAATAATTATTCCTCCTTGCTTTATAGGGCAATAAAGCGGCATGAAATGCATGTAGTATTTCGTGTGTTAAACTTGTGTTTGAATAATAATCACTGACTCTTTATAGCGATATGCAAGTTGTTAGTTGGATTACGATTAGGGTTTTGTCCCTTAGATGAAGAGGGTTATCTGCCCTTATTTGCACGCCACCTGCAATGGATTTAGTAAACTTTTACGTTTATGACCATAAATAAATTCAAATTACCAATGTTACGATCACAAAAGGTAACAACTTATATCTGGTATCCATTCCACCATGCTACGTGGACATTAGTGCCATACTGATGATGCAAATCAGTAGTCAGCTATTGTCATTGAGTGAAAAGTTATGTAAAATACATTACTTTTCACTTTCCCCGTCTACCGTGGTTTCTGTATTGTAATAACTTCCGTCATAATTTGCGTCTGAGTGTTCCAGGTTAAGGAAAGATTTTCGCCCGCATCCCTCTTTCTCACCCCCATGTTTTCCTCTCTCATCTTTAACATTGAGAATAAAATAAAATAAAACCCCAATCAAAATTAAACATTTAGAAAACATTCCGTCCTCAAATTTAATTGTTTCTAGAAATGAAACATGAATTATTTTTTTTGGATTCCAACTGGGAATCGAACCTGCACAAACCTGCATATGGGCGACAAGCTACAATGTCTGAGTGCCTAGCTGACTGCACTACCGGGGAACACATGAAACCTAACACAAATTTTCTAGGTCTTGTCGCATCGCATACTTATTAGTAGTGTAAAGAGCCGTAGGACCCCTGTAAGGAGTTTGATACCATTACGGAATGAATCTGATACTAATATGACGTAAGGCAAAGCCTGTGCTCATGAAGACTGCTGACGCTATACTATTTAGTATTGAATATCATATATTATTACATATTCATTGTCACACACACAAACGTGCGCACACGTACACACACTCTCTCTCAGGTATCTGAATATATTAACGGAAAGACCCACAGCTCAAATAGGAAATGGAGCCAGTCTAGTGGTGATGTAATACTAAATTTGGCTGAATCTTTGTTGCAAAATGTATTTCATGATTCCACATAGACATATACAGAACAGAACAGAACAGAATTTTATTTTCTCAAAAATCACATATGGTGATATAGAGAACATACAGCATTACATACTATTTATTACATACAAAGACCAAGTTTGATATATTTGGAAAGCTTAAGCAATAATGGACCATAATCACATTTTCATAATATTTACTAATTTATAAATATTGGGATATTTACAAAAGTATTCTGGTAGGGTAGCATTTCTGTGTTCATTTAATGATGTACAGAACAATAAAAAGTGTAATTCATCACAAACAGCATTGTTGCAAAAGGTACATATTCTGTTTTCTTTATCAATATTATGCCACCAGCCTGTCTCAATGGGTAGTCGATGGTTAGAAGTTCTTAGTTTGGTTATCCAATGACCATAATTTGGCGGTAATAAAAGTAAATAGGGTTCTAACTGAAGCAATTGCTTATACATTACATAGTATTCACCTTTTGGTGAATTAATGGCCGATTTGTACCAGGACTGTTTAAATTGATCCATAAGAACAAGTTTTACATTGCTCTTCAAAACATTTATGCTGGTCACATTTTATAATATCCATATATACAACATTCCAGTATCCAATAGGATTTGTTTTACATTACTTAATAGAGAAAACTTAAAGTCTGCATTAGATATTTGCAGATTATGCATCATATTGTACATGACATGACATAACTTATTATTTGCATTAAGAAGTTTCCCCCAGTATGAAACCATTCTGATTGTAACTCGCACCTCACGCGGATATCTCCTCAATTCGCCATACACCATAAAATCAGGTGTTGACTGTTTTACATTCAAAATATATTTACAAAATTTTAAGTCCCCATATCCTCATATACAAAAGTGCCATTGTCTCTTTAGTGGATATAAGAGCTACATTCTGTAATTTCACATTCCCTGCTGCACTAATTAGTATATTAGACTAATTTGCATACTTCCGCTCGTGAAGATGCAGGCATAAAAAGAGTCGTGCAACTTTCCACGGCTGTTATCTTGGTAAATAATTTATGGAATGAACAACCACTACCATTTGTTATTTTTTACTACCTAGCCAAAATATAACTTCCAGAATATTTGCATCATTAATACATCAATTAATATATTTATGAGTCCTCCCTTTTTCTTTTAATATAGGAAAACACTGCTATGGCGTCGAGGATAAATCTTGCGGATGTTGATGTGTCGTGGTATGCCTCAATCGTTCACAACTGTATTCAGGAGTGTAAACTAACTAAGCTGAAGGCAACACTGAAGAAACTTTCCAAAGAACAGAGGAAGCGAATCGTATTTTACAAAATCAATGGAAATGCACCACTGTTCACGGCATGTTTGCAGGGGAAGGTACAAATCGTGACCTATCTCTTGGATGACTGTCTATCAGACATGGAACAGAAAGGTATCTACGAAGTCGAAGAGGACCGCTCTAAGCATCAGGTAATAAGTGAAAGAATCTTGAAAGCGGGTATAAATCCCTTTTTTTTTAAAATAAAGAAATAAAAATTAATTTATGAAATAAGTTATGGTCTACCCCATACAAGTATTATTTTTGCTCTGAATTATTATGCTAATGTACAAGGATGTTATTACTTAAAATTGTAAGATATTGGAAGTGAAAACAGGTATTGAATTGAATTCTTGAATTCTGAATTTTAATTTGTAATATATTTTGTACAGATCAATAAATGTATTACCTTGTGTTCCTAATCTTGTCAAGTCACAGGAGTGGAATTTCCAACCCATTTCTGACAATAAACTATGTTTAAATAAATCAAAGTGCAGATTTTATGAAGGAGACTAATGAGACCAAATTGATTTACACAAATTGCCCTATTTTGCTTTCAGGTGACGCCTCTATGGTGTGCAGCAGTAGCTGACAGGCTGGAGGTTGTGAAGACGTTGGTCCAGCATGGCGCTCACATCAACAGCACCTCGGACACCGACTCCACGCCAGTCCGGTCGGCCTGTTACATGACAAACATCTCCGTGGTCAAGTACCTCGTTGACCACAATGCTGACATCCACAAGCCCAACATCAACGGCGGCACGTGTCTGATAAACTCGGTGCAGAGTTCAGAACTGTGCATGTTCCTCATCAAGAAGGGTGCAGATGTCAATGCCAAGGACAATTCGGGGAACCTCTCATTACACTACGCTATACGAGAGGGGAGGATAGACACTGTAGAGCTCCTGCTTAAATATGGTTCAGATTTTCGAAGCGTGAACGACTTTGGCGACGACGCGTTGCAAACGGCTGCACTCAGAGGCTATGGTAACATTGTAGACTATATTTTGGAACACACGGAACAGAGTGTCATCAGCATGATTCATGCCTACGAACTTCTCGGCGCACATTACGTTGACGAGAAACATGACATCGCAGGGGGGATCGCTATGTGGAAGAAAGCTATTAGAATACGACACAGAAATCCGAGTAATCCAATCCTGAAAATCCTACCAACAAAACGACAGATGGCGTATGACAACTTGGTGGAGCCGCAGACATTGTGGGAGCTGGAAAAACATGTCATAGAACCGGACGCTGTCTACATGCAAGGGCTGTTGATCCGAGAACGGATCCTGGGTCCGAATCACAAGGACACGACGTTCGGGCTGATGTACCGTGGGGCCGTGTATGCCGACACTCACAGGTACCAACGCTGTGTGGATCTCTGGAAGTATGCTTTCCAGCTCCGACACCGGAAGGTCGACGGACTGAACCATGAGTGTCTGTTCACCGTGCAGGCGTTAGTGAAACTCTTCTGGGAGATGCAACTGGAGTTGGAATCGGGGGCGACTGACGAGAGAGTCCGGTTCCAGGATGCTCTGGAGGTGTTCGATCTACTTATCCAGCACATCCGTGTTGGAATGCCGACCGTTCAATCTGATCCCGCGCAGAGTCAGACCGTAGATGACTTCCAGCTCCTCATGCAGCTATCTCTCCATCTCATCCACCTCCTGGCACGCCTCGAGGTCCCACCGGAGGTGAAGCTGACCTTCAAACGGCTTGTCCATGACCTAGTGGTCATCAATCCTCACGGAACAGAACAGGAAAGCCTGCTTCATCTAGCCGTGGATCCCAAAATTAGTTTAACGAGCGAAGAGTTTTATTCAGCATTCCCTGCTTTGAGCGTGGTCCAGGTGTTGATCGAATGCGGGGCCAACATCAATGCGGTTGATTCGAAACGGAACACTGCACTGTTCAACAGTGTGAAGTTTCTCACATACACGGAACTCCACGACGAGGGAATTCTCTACTGCTTGCTCAATCATGGAGCACACGCAGATATGTGCAATAATGAGGGACAGAATGCTCTAGATCTCCTAAAATCTCATGGTTATCCCATTTGTCCAATGGAATATTTGTCATTGAAATGCTTAGCCGCACGGGTTGTCAAAAAACACAGAATTCCATACGAGAATGAAGTGCCTGCGACATTATTGCCATTTATCGCGATTCACGGCTAGGACGAATCTTCTGATGAATTGGAATATTTGTGGCACTGTGATATATACCTGTGTCGATCAGTATTTATTTAATATTTATTTTATTTGCATAGTTGTTATGATGTTTTGCAGTCCCTGCAAATAATGCTTGATCAGATGTGATTCTCTATGAAGAATTTTAAAAGAATCAAAATCATATGAAGTCTGTGGTTCTTTTTTTCTTTTTTTTTTACATTGAAAAGAAAGCAATTAGGTTATTATTTCATTGCATTCTACCAGAATAAATGAGTACTTTTGATGACCTTCTTTGAATTTATTGAGATATGCTAATTATGAAAATATCTCTTGTTGCAGTGCATGTGTGCCTAGGTGAGTGAGTGAGTGCATGTTTGCTGTAGCCAAGAAAAAATGTAAACGTAGTAATAGGGCTCAAAATAAAGCTACGAAACTGCGGCTGTGTGCGGGTGTGTGGTGGGGAGATGGGGGTGGGGTGGGTGTTATTGACCATGGTCCATGATCTTTGGGCATGTTCACTATGGGGGTGTTGCACTAAAACCGCAAAATAACGCAAGTTTGGCCATTGATTTCCACTATCTGGGGCCTTGAAAATGACATTTATTCAAAATACATATTAAAGTGTTTGTATGTACCCACAATTAACCAAATAAACTCAAATTTTAATTGCTACAGTGATTATTTCAATTTGGACAGAATAATATACATTTTTGGTTATACTCCCGCGGGAGCATGTTTATATAGCATCATCTCTCATAATGTATGAAGGCCAGGAAGCTGAAATTTGTAGAATCATTTATCAGCACAATTGTGGGCGAGTTCCTAAATATGAGGCATTCATATAATTCATGTATAATAAATTAATACAAAGCATTAACATTGCCTACAAATGCAATTTTGAGCTTGATTTGGGCATACTTAAAAATAAAAACGTTCTGATAATGTGACCATTTACCCTCTGATGAACACTGGTGTTAGGTGAAAAATGCATTGTTACATATAGGACGGCTTGTACAATAATCTGTCTGCAATGGGTTTGTTTGTTATTTTTTTTTTCTCCAAAATATTATCACATCAATGTAACAATAAAACCTTCTTTTTTTAAATAAAATCCTGACATTTTGTAAATGATATTTTTTTTATTTTTTTTATTTTTATAAAAGAATGTAAAAAAATAAATAATTACAATTAATATAATAATAATAATAATAATAATTGGCCTGCTTCAAGTGCCTGTGCTTTCAACCATTCATACAGTATATCTGTAAATCGAGGAAGCAGTACTGTTCCTCTGGCGATACCATCACATGTAAACATTGTATTCATTTCATTACCCATGCTGTATTTCACCAAACTACCTCAGATTATTCCCTGAACCCTCCACACGTCATGTCAACGAAGTGATACTCCTCAGATTGTTATTTTTGATAGTATATCTTTATTTTCCACCAATGATAGTATATCTTCATTTCCAAACCAATATCACGCATGTACACCTACCGTAAGCACTCTCCTATTGGAGAATATTTCAGCAATATTTAAAGGCATACAGTCACGGTTTGTGGTCAAACGCCAAACGTACCTGAAAGTATGTACATTTGATTTGCCTACACAAGTATACATGCATTAGGCAACAAGCTACGTTTTATGTAGGTCCCAATGGTTTTTAATATTTTCAATGTTTTGTTTTATTATTATTACTATTATTATTATTATTATCTATATAAATATATATTTTTATTTATCTCTACTCGTTGTTCAAAATTGAAATGTGTACGGTAAACCATTCGCAGACTGCCACGTTACAGATTGAAATGAGAAGATTAATTCGACAGTCCAACCTTTCAATTTCTAAAATTTGCCAGAAAAGAAACGTGCTGAAATATTTAACGGACATTTTTTTGAATATGTCTTTCAAGATTAGATTTTGGGAGAGGGATTCATCCTCGAAACAAACAGTTGTGAATCTGTGTCAAGATGGTAAGTACAGACTAAACGATGGTCAGACATTAAATTGCGAAATTGTATTTTAAACCATACTTGACAATTCAAGTTAAGAATTCCCGGATATAGGCCTAAATATTATCTACGGCCCATTAAGATTACAAAGACATACTAGTATACAGTATATAAGAAGAATAGATAAACATTCAGACGTTTCAATAAGTGGTACAGGAAGTTTGACGTAAAGCAAGGTCAACGCACGCGTGATAAAACATGCAGTAGGTGCACCATGATTTACGCACGGGGGGTCGTTCAGACACTTTTAATTAGAAGTGGACATTAAATACATAGAATCCACCAACCTACCTATGCCACCGTTCTCATCTACCACCCAAACAACACGTATACGATTAATTTCCACAATAAATTTCCCTCATGGATATTTAACGTATTGTCCATTGTCTGTAATGAATGTATACAGCTGTATCCACACCGCAGTACATTTCCATGATTAACATAGACTACTATTAATAATAATAATGTATATAATTTGAAATGAAAAGGAAACACAGCTAATCTATCAAATCAATAGTACAATATGTCATTAATATACATGCATATAAATTAGACCAACAAGCATACATAGCTTCCATTATATATTGAGTTTCAAAATAAATAGCCTTTTCCTGAGTGTCTTCACATATAGGGTTATCGTCTGAATTGAATGGCAATAAGGTGCCCGTTATCATTGACGTTAATAGCTTTTATGTATCCCTGTTAAGTGGAAGTGCGTATTCATCACAATAGTAGAACAGGTGAGATGCATACCTTTATCTTATCAACGTGAGGGCTTTGTCAATTCATTCAGTCGCGATGACGATAGACCTAGCTCCAGGTACATACTATAGGCCCTAGATATTTATCACTGGCACTAAAATCTCACACTCCGCGTGCATGTGTTATATGGTTGATTTACTGTTACGTGTAAAGTTTTTACATTGTTTTATAACAGCGTGCATTATATAGGACGGCGTGCCCCATTAATTACAGGAAGGCTACGACGTGGACACTTTAGATTTGGATGGAAAATTATCAGCTGATTATTTGTGAAACGCCTTGTTTTGGCTGCTTTAGTAACAGTTGATGTGAAGTATTTGATAAACATTGAACATTTGGAATACGTTGGTCCTTTATTATTCTATTTCAGCGTAATATTCAGCCATTTTATGTATTATTGCACATTTATTGTTTATTCAAATGCATGTTATTTAAAGCTAACTTAATAAATGGTCATTATACTAATATTAAGTTAAAGGTGAAAGGATGATTATATGCATTTGTGTATTGTATACTTAATAGTGTGATTAAGACCCGTGGTAAACAAATAATAAATGCCAATCGTTTACGTAAGATCGTTAGTTATAGCTAGCATGGATATACTAATTAAGCTACTAATTTTTGTACTAGCCTAATAGGCCTATTTTATATGGTAGCCTATTAGTAGACCTATTAAAAGTAGAACATAGAGTCGGTGAATGCCCAATCTAATAATAATGACACATTTTATTATTACATGCTTTGATTTAGTTATATAGCCAAAAGGAATATTAAATAAATCTTTATAGAATCTAGATTAGCTATAGAATTTTCTATGTCTATACTATAATGTACTACGTCATTATGGTCATTTCAGCCAAATGCAACAGGTGATCATCTATAGGCTTTGTTTAAATCACTGATACACTAGACTCTATACCTAATGGATAATTCTCAGTAGGCTTTGTCTACTTTTATTGCACATATTGTTTAATTTTATTAGCAACTTTCCATAAATATACCATGAATAATGCTATGATTTCAACCAGCAGCAGATGTACACGTATAATAAACAATATAAGCATGACAGCGGGAACCGATCACTGACCCGTAACCTATGACCCCGGGAACCGGAAGAGAATAATGCGGTAGCAAGACTGGTTACCGTCTCGTAACGAAATACACATACCAGAGGCGTGCTAAGCGTCATATGACCGGGAACCGAGCTTGGCGCATAGCAGTCATGTTATGAAGAAAAAAAACTTTGGGAAAGTTTATTCACTACAAAATATCTGTCGGATGAGACACAGTCTAATCAGATCGTTAAGCGAGGCTGTTTGGAATTATATATTCCATGCACATTCTATAATGCTTACTGAAATATATTTTTTCTCTGCCATTCTGTAATGATGAAAGTCTCTGTGTATTGACAAATTTGACAGAAGCTTGGGAGGGGACAGTTTAGTAGAGGGATATTTGTTTTGGAGTGACTCGTAGTCACGTGTTGTAGTGTATATTTAAACAGGGTACCTGAGCCCGGCTCCAGTGTTCATACACGAATTACAGGTAGGTTCAAATGTACAAATGTGAATGTAGTGTGTACCGCATATTAATTTATTAATTATTAGATCAAGAAGTCTTAGAAATGCTAGTCTATTTGTGAACACGAGCTGCTTAACTACTCACTTGAAAGAAGATTAGTTTTATATTATTATCAGATTATCATGATTATGTGTGATGTAAATTTCATTGAAATGCATCCAAAATTCACTGTCTCAACATAATTATATAAAAACAAACAGTACGTTTTTACCAGATCATACAATTATAAGTACTACTACTCAGAATCCGCACATGGTGGGGTAGCTGGTAGGGGTGGGGAATGGTGGAAATAGGCACTTACTGACCATATGCCATATGGGTACTTGAAAACATCAGCTGAGTTTAGTTAACATGGTTAATTTGTGATTTGCGTGAATCTCTGCATCAGTCTACAACTGTGATACAGGTATGTTTGAATTATTCTCGCAATGTTCTGTCGCATGTTAAGTGTGTCAACTGCCAGAGGCAACAGAGATTAATCGCCTTACTTCCAAATTTATATTATACAGGTCGCTGGTAGTCTAAGGTATAAAGTTATTACATTGTTAAATTCTTTTTCTATGCAACCAATGATTAAAATATTAATAAGTACTATAGGGTAGTCTGGAATACTATTAATTTTAACAGCTTGGAAATATTACTTTGTTCAGATAATAAAATACATCTCAGGCTAAATTTCACAGGTATTGTATTGTACGTGTCTACACAGTTTGTCTATAACAATCAACATGATCAAATTGGAAATAATTTTTCTTTTGATATTTTTTTTATCATTTTTTACCAAAATATGTACTGGTTGAATTAACCTGTAAATGGAGTTCTGAATGTTGAAATTTATATAGGCTTTACCAGCATGACCAGTAATGGTTGTATTTTCCTAGAGGGTTTCCTTTGTTTTGCCATACTAGTTTCAAACCAACCTTGATGATAAATAGATCATTGACAATTATAACAAAATAATAATAAATAGTAATCATTATGTACACTTATACTTTGCCAAATCCCTGCTCAAAAGCATGTTGCCGCGATACATTGTTACCCTTCTGTGGAGTATAAAAGTTCATACAACCCAAGCTGCTGTTTCAGCTGCTAGAAGGTTGGCATTCAAATTCTATCTAATCCTCCCAGGTACCCATTCCCTGCCCTGTACTCTACAAAAATACTTGCCATTTACACAACATTCTTTTGGCCGTATCATCACGTATGTGTGAAAGATTCCCGCTGTGACGTAAAACACTAATTCACTCATTCTTTTGGCAGCAAGGTACAGAATAATGCTAAAACAGATGGGATATGCCAGATGTATTTTATATTAAATAAAGCTAAATTTTTATGGCATATACGTTTCATATGTTGCAGAATCCGTTTCAATGGTGACTACATTGGATGACGCTGGCACCAACAACAATCTGAAGACAATGAAGGGTGGCGATGTGCACACTGATGACCGTCCGATGACGAAGGAAGAAGAACGACGGATGAGTCGAGTCTACCTCATCGTCTTCTTGATGTTGTTCATTGATCTCGTCGCCTTCACTGTCATTCTGCCGCTGTTCCCCAGTCTCATGACGTTTTATGGCAGCAAGGACAGGGTAAGGATGAGAAATAAGATCAGACTACAAAGTTGGCATATGGTAGCACGATGGTAAAACATTAGCCTTCGGAGCCAAAGGTTCTGGGTTCAAATCCTGTCTCGGGAGCCTGGCATCAATGTTTGTGAAAGTTACTTTTCTGATGCGATATTGATAGGATGAGTTGTTTGTATTGTGGCAATGCAGTTATCATCCTTGGTCTGTCGATCAGTACCAGCTGGTGCTTGTGGGTGTACTGCAACATCCAGTGCTTTGGATGTTGCGGGTTTCCTCCTGCCCTGAACTGATAAGAGAGTTTCATGCCACATTACCCTGGTCGGCTAGGAGTGGGTGTCGAGTAGGGTATCCTTGTGACTGGATATTTTAAGAGCTAGCACTGACATGTTGCAGAATCTATATTTTATGAATCTTTTCAATGGGGAATGAAGTTCATCTATGGGGAATGATGCAGCCTTTACATTTTCAGTCACTATGTATAACTCCTCAGGTTCTATGTAGAGTTTATATTCATTACTCATGCGAATATTTTTGCGGTTTTTGATGTCAGCTTTCATTGGTAGGTCTGTATAGGGCATTTCTAGCAGCATGGAGAAAGTTAAATGTTCTTGTTTTCTTTCAGTCTGGGATATATAGAGGACTCAAATACTTGTCATCGTCGTTCAGGGCGATGATTGGTCTTCAGAATGAATCTGCTGACGAAGTGTTTTTGGGAGGTAATGCTTTAAGTATAATAATTAAATTTATGTGATAATTTACATGTTAACCCTCTCCATTCTGGAGGCAACCAGAGATGCCGTAATTAGCAGTGTCTGTGCAAAAGCAGAGAGAGGGTTAATTAATTAATTGTGACACAAATAGTTTGTGATGCAATACACAACATAACATGATATGGATTGTGATATTATGCACAGTGCTAGATTATCGGACTTTGGAGCCAACAATTCTGAGTTCAAACCCACATTGGGGACATAGCATAATAATTGTTTGTGGAAGTTACATTTCTGATAAGGCAGTCTGTCATCAACGTTCATAAAAGTTTGTAAACCCCCAAAAAATGAATTAGCTTACAGTGCTAATAATGTTGAATAATGCTGGATGCAGTGTATGTTTTTCATAATTCAGTCAAAATAACGGTGTTTTGTCATGTTTGTTGCAGGATTTGTGAGCTCCTTATTCTCATTTTTTCAATTCCTGTCATCGCCAATCATTGGAGCTGCCTCGGATGTGTATGGTCGTAGAAGGATGATGATGCTATGTATGGTAAGTGAGATACAGCATAGGATATGATCTCGGAAGTATCGCATCTTTTGTCCCATATACCTCTGAGCATTTTAGGCTATGTAACTGGACTGATTATATATGTAGCTAATTCAGTGACTCTGTGTTGCAAATTTTATGTTTTTATGTATTTTATATGTAAATTTTTTAATGCTGCTTTAACGCTGTCACAATTTACAACTGCAGAAATTTGGTTAATTTCTGGTTAATTTCTGAATTTACCTCGAATATTTAACTTGAGGCATTCCAAGTTGCCTTCAGCAGGGATAAGGTTAAATGTTGCTATGGTAACGGCTGATATGGTCAATTTCCAGGTGGGCGTGGCGCTGTCGTACGTCTTATGGATGTTTTCTCGAAGCTTCTTGTTTTTTGTGTTCGCCCGTTTTATCGGCGGCATCAGCAAGGGCAATATCAGTCTCAGCACTGCCATCATTACTGACGTGTCCAATAAGGAAAAAAGACCAAAAGGCATGGTGAGTACAGGCCAATCTGTGTAGTCGGCATGGTGAGTACAGGCCAATTTTTATAGTCGCCACTGCAAGCATATAGCGGAAAGTTGTTGCTAACCACAAATGGAACATATGCACATAATTTCTGCTTACGTCAGAGACCTTCTTCTTCATCCATACCGACCAACAGGACCCTTCAATCAGAACAGAAAGGCCAGATCATTGTGACTTATACAACAACCAGACTTGGAGATCCTGCCTTCTCTGTGGCTGTACCAAAACTCTGGAACTCTTTACCACAATCACTTAAATCTGCCACTAGCCTGTCTATCTTCCGATCAAATCTCAAGACTTTCCTCTTTAGTATTCCCTTGATTGTACAGCACTCAGTGAGTGGTTACTCATTGGATATCAGGCAAATTATAAATTAATTTATTATTATGATACACTCTGACCCAAATGTAAGGATTCCATTTTATTTAAATTTTATAATTGAGACCTCTCACAACAATTGAGACCACTCATCTTTTTTGTAAGTTATGAAAATAGGCAAGAGGTCTTGAATGGCAAATACGTTAACATTTTCAAAAGGTAAACACATCCAGTGCCGTAATCGTCACGTAATAGTGAAAGATTAATGCTGTGACCAAATATAATAACTCTTCATATATCTTTTTGATCAATTTTTATGAAATCTTTTACTTTTGATTTACTGATAAATACATAATTGATATTATTTATTGTTTTGTTTTTCAGGCCCTGATCGGAATCGCCTTTTCTCTTGGGTTTATTATCGGACCAATGGTGGGCGCATACTTTTCTTCCTTGGTTTATGAGCAGGGGAAGGGTCTCCACTACATGTACCCCGCCCTGTTTGCTTTCAGTCTGGCCCTGGTCGACTTGGTCTTCATTTACTTCTTCCTGGAAGAAACTTTGCCTGCATCAAAACAGGTAAGTCTGGAAATCCAAATAACCATGGCAACCACCTTAAAGGCATACAATCATGGTTTTTTGACGTATTTCATGGTCCAATGTATTTACCAGAAATACATTCATTTGATATACATATACTTTCAGGTAAAATATCTTTGATCATGAAATGTGTCATCAAACTGATTGTAAGCCTTTAAACAGTGAGGTGCTGCAGAATTTGTGATAGAAATACACTGCATAATTTCAATGACGATGAAAATTGGCTTCATTTATAATAGTTAACACTGGAAATCCTGAAGTTAGAGATAATGGATACTGATTACTTATAATCCTGGACAATTAAAAAATTTTAAATAAAATAATTTCTCCATTTGTTTCATCGTGTATTGGTGAAATATTCCCACTGCAATATAATGCACTAATTCAATTAAAATCTCTATTTGTTGAGCTAAAATTACATTATTTTAATTTAAATTTTGATTTCCATTTCATACATGCAGGTACAGAACAAACAGTACATCTGGGAAAATGCTGGTCAGCTCATAAGTCCAATGTCCATCTTTACTCTGAAGCCGGTCGACAACATTGGAAAAGCCAGTATGACAGTTCTACATTTTGTCTATTTAAATATGCACAGTCACTGAAAGACAACACCCAATATTCTGTAGACCACACCAAATTTAGAATAATCCCAAATTACCTTTGGTCACGTATTGGTTGAAAGATTGGTGCCGTCCCATAAAGCAATAACTCATTCATTCACCCAAATTACCCCATCCAGTCATATTTGTATGTAAATGTTATAGTGATATAGTGTGATCTATTTTTTTTCCTTATCTCTTCTAATGTTTGTATTCTTGTTTGTTTCAGGCAAGGCCAATGTCCAAAGAATAAATCTAATTTATTTTGTCTACATGTTCATATACTCTGGCCTGGAGTTTACATTACCATTTTTAATGGCACAGAGATATGCCTTTAACAGGTAGGTTTTGGTACTACATGTACTTGTGCACAACAAAGCAATGATACGCAGAATAAGAAATTCAAATATTATATATGTTCTACTGTTTATTGTGGATGAATTTGAAAATACTTGCAAGAAATATTTTCCCCATATTAACCTAACTGAAATATTGCTGCAAATCGTGCAAAATAATTATTAATTTACTTGGTATAAACATGAACCATATTATTATTAATTTTGTAAAAAATAAATTGTGGTATGCAGAACTAATATTACTCAATATTAGTTCTGAGCACCATAACAATAACATCTGATGGAATAAACCTGGATTTAAAATATAGAGCATGATCTCAATATTACAATGTGTTAATTATTTTATATCTGTCTGTTTCCAGCCAAAAACAAGGAATGATGTTCACTTTCTTGGGTGTCATGATGGCTCTCGTCCAAGGTAATGTACACTAGCCAGAGACAATCCATGTTACCATGGTTTAAAACTAACTAGAAAACTAATTCAACAGAAGATCAATCATCAATGGTAAATAACCAATAATAAGAATGTAAGATTGTACATGGAATATGTACCTACAGGTGGTTACACAAGACGCGTCAAGTCCGGGCAGGAAAGGACGATGGCTGTCAGAGGTATCCTGCTTCTGTTACCTGCATATTTCCTGCTGGCGATATCACATTTTGAGCTCATCAACTTCCTGGCATTTCCACTATTTGCATTTGGTAAGTAACGGCCCCATGCTGTATGGTGCAGTCTAAAATGGGTATGTTCATTTTCTGCGATCTGCTGATTATTTTGTCCATGGGTTGATTTATTTGCCCTGGACGTGACTTGGGGCCTGCATCCCCCAGACTCTGGGTGTCTTTTCCATTGAAATCGCAATTGTCTGTTGCCATGCTTGCTAAGCAGCTAAAAGGTTACATTACAATTGAGCCTTTTTGTTCAGGTATAATGGATGGTATGATAGTGCATTTTTATTATGATGATCATGGATTTTGATGGTGATCATTATATTGATAAAAATTATAACAGACTTTGATGGTAATGAATGATGATGGGTAATGAATTAATGGATTTTGATGGTGATGGATTTTGGTGATCTGCTTATCATTTGTCAGCATCAGCCACGGTTGTTCCCTGTATGACATCGATGGTGTCCATATACGGCAGAGAGGACCAGAAGGGAGTAGTGCTGGGAATATTCCGATCCCTTGGATCTATAGCGAGAGCCACTGGCCCAATGTTCTTCTCATCAAGTAAGTTGTCCGAGAAATTAACCTATCATGATTTCCCATGCTAATGCCTCAGTTCACCCACCAGGGAATGGGTACCCAGTAGGATAAAGTCATATGAATGGTAACTAGCACTAAAAATGTCATCAGGTTGTATACTCTCCAGGGAGGTGAGAATGAACACTGATCCATTGATTGGGAGTATATATAATGTAGCACTTTCAGCATGCTTGGGGTGTGGTGTGGAGTTAGTAATTATGAATATGAATATGTGAAAGCGGCTAATTAAAAAAATTAAAAAATTAAAATTAAAATTATGAATATCCATTATTATTATTAACCCACCCATCTGATTCACTAAGATGGAACTGGAACCAGTGTTCTATTTTTTTTTTATCTGTCAATCACTATGATCTGTCAATCAATGTCATGTTGCTATGTTTTCAGTATTCTGGCTACTGGGCGAAGACTGGTGTTACAGTATTGGCTGTGCTTCAGTGCTGATCCCGCTCTTCTTGTTCCGAGGAAAGCTAATTGAAAAGGAGCGAAGCCAGTGAACAAATTGTCAACACAAGCATTACAACATACCACATCATCTTGTTCCATTGCATTGTGTGATATCGTGATGAAAGTTTGATCTGATATATATCCATATCTTGATATCATCCTATTCAGATCAACAACGAAATTGTCATAAAATAATTCTTTTAGTGACAAATGGTGTTTTTGAGCTACCATAGAAGGTATGACCTGTTTATACAAAAATTACTATAATGATAATATTGTGGGATTTTTGTTCCAATAATTCAACTCTACCAGTTACCAGTGCAATGAGCATTGAGATAATGACCAAGGCTCCCTTTCATGAAGCTTAAGACACCATAGCTCTCACATATCTAACTATCTCACTGATCGCTACAAGATCGATAGTCGCATATGGCTGAAATATTCCTACTGCGACGTAAAGCAATGATTCAATTAATAATAAACAAAACAAGAGCACTATGATTTCTTGCTGGATGCCAGGGCTTCATTGAACAATGTTCAAATGGATGTCCTTTAATCACACATTTTGAAATTTGTAAATGTATGAGAGAATACTTCAATTAACATTCTTTGATTGCGAGTTTATTAATAAATATTTTTAGCATCCTTTAGATTTTGATCCTCATTTTCATATCAATTGTGATACAATTTCAATTTTGATGACATCATTTATTGAAATGATATCATGGCAGTTGTCTACATTAATGTTTTGTGCTATTGTATTTTCTGAATATTTATCAAATAAAATCATTATCATTTATCATGCTTATTAGGAAAACCTCTAAACCACAGACAACGAGATGGTAAATGCATATCTGTCGCAGATTTTTATGGTAATTTTTGCTAAGAATTATACTAAATATGTTTCAATGTTCATATCAGTTGTATATTCCAGTGCAGTATCTTCACAGTGATAAATTGATCTATAACATTCCAAGAATTAAATAATGCACTTAGTTATCACATGGGTGAAAGATTCCCGCTGTGACGTAAAACACAAAAAAATAACTCACTCCATATTAACACTGATTACACTGTAACGTTTGTACTTTTGGAAATTAATTTGTGCAGTTAAATCTTTTAATTTCTCTTCATATTGGAAGATGTACTTTTCGAGTATTGCTGTCAAGATTTCTGTATATTTGTTTCATTGAATATAATATCACTGTTAGGAGTTCGATTTCCGAGACTTTTGTAGTTTGTGATGCTATGAAGCTTGCATATTCCGTTGTAGATGACCTAAGTCCAGGGGAGATTACTGATGATTGATCCCAGCATAGACACTAACAAATTCTGCTGCATAACATATTTATATTACTGTTTTTTTCCTGTGCAATTAACTTATTTGTTTTTGAAAATAATATATATATTTACAAACATTAAATTTTCCATGGAGATGCATTATAACAATGTGCAATCAATGGATTATATGGGTAGGAGTGTATGTAGCTCTTTAAATGGATGAATTGTATTTATGTGCAAGATTATATTTTTATAAATGAAAGAAAAATATTTTTCTTTAAATGTATTATTGTATTGTGAACAAGGGGCAGTTGTAGCGTAATGGTAGAACATTGGACTTCGGAGCCAAAGGTTCCAGGTTTAAATCTTGCCCTGTCAGTTCAGGATCAATTTTCGCAAAAGTTACCTTTCTGATGCAATATTGATAGGATGCACTGTCTGTACCATGGCAATACAGTTATCATCCTTGGTCTGTCAGTACCAGTCGGTGCTCACAGGTTTATTGCAACATTCAATGCTATGGATGTTGCAGGTTTCTTCATGCCCTAAATTGACAAGCCCTGATATAAGTGAAAGAAACTTGAAAGCAGCTCTAAATCCAAATTCAAAAACAAAAATGTAAACCAAAATAGTAATAGATTACCATATATTTTCTATTTAATTTTTTTTTAAATACTATTTTAATATTCCAGAAAAAAATTGCCATAAATTACTATGTGAACATTGTGTGCAACTGCTTAATTACTACGCATATTTTCATGTTCGTAAGTGCCTTGATTTATATATTAGCATGTCTTGTAAACTGAACTGCCATTTATGTCTTTCTAAGATGTATTTTGTATGCTTGTACTTTATATACATGTGACTTTTTTAATACATCTACTATTTACTCAGTGAATTAATCACATTTATTTAAAGTAGATAACATTTAGATGAATTGTTTTCTTTCAGTTCCTGATTTGAGCTACATTACATTGTGGATGTTACGAGGTAATGCTGTAGTATGTACACCAGTCACCTATATCACAATCTTGCTTACCATATTTGGGTATTGCTCTCGTACATGAACCTCCTGTTATCACAAAGTAATCAATTTTACCCTATCATCCATACCACATTGATAAACACATTTGAGAAGTGCCACAAGCTAAATCATATTTCGAGTGAATGCTAGTTTCTAAGGCCTCTTTACTAGGTATAGATATTGCCAATAAAATAATATTGTAATGTATTGTTACATAGATCATTTTGCAATTCATACCACAATAAAGTGCATATTGCATTAGCCTGTTGTAAACCTTGTAACATCTGGCTTAATCATACATCATTGTCAAGAAGCATAATTTTATATTGGAATTATGTGAATGTAAATATTTGATAATGATGTTTAATATGTTTAATATCACAAACCATTAAATACAGACATTTGTTTATTCACCACACAATTGGATTTATTCATAATGTTCGTAAATGGAATAGCATATTGACATTTAATTAATTGTGATTATTATGTGTATTGGAACTGATTACTTATAATTATTGGCCATCTCCACTTTTGAAGTTGATTTAACCCTATCCATGCTGCAGGCAACCGCAGATGCCCTAAAGAGCATTACCTTTGTCTAATCCAACAGGGAGAGTGTTAATCGTTTGTGTACATTCAGACTGTATTATACGCTTTGAAGTTCAATATCCATGTTACTAATACAATGCTCCCTCAATATAATACCTTTCAATACACACTGACAAACTGCTGGGTAAGGCTTAGATCCAATTAAAAAAAATTCAACGTGAAGGTTTAAATGTGCCTAAATGAAGATATCACTTCGTTGGGAGGTCAAGACAGTGTCTGAAGGAAGAAATCTTTGTTCAGGCACTCATTGTATACAATAAATTTAGTTTTTAGTTTGTAAGTAAGGAATTATGACCACTGTAAATGTAGATGATATTTTGTATTATTTAATAATCAAATACTTCACATCATTTATGATATATTTATGAAAAACAAAATAAATACGATGTACAATTTAAAATTACATGGAAAAAAAAATGCCAAAAAGCTGAGAGATGAGTGAATGTTTTGAGAACAGATCTATATTTTCAATTACAGAATGATATACAAACAAACAAACAAAATCAAAATATTAAAAATATAGGAATAGCAAAGAAGACCACCCAGATATTATGTGTTTACTTAAACATACTCTATGTTCAAAAGCATCTGCATATCATGCAACATTTAACCAGAATTTCTATTTATGTTACAGTATTGATTAATTTGATACACACGTTTTTATATATCGACATATACAGCATGGGGAAATATATCGGCGTTTTGTATTATTGATGTTTGTACTAGATGTGCTATAATTTATGTTAGTGCTACTTTACCATGACATATTCATTCATTTGCATTGTTACTACTCTCTGTTAACATGGCTAACAGAAATGTCTTGAAATAAGACGTACTTGGCCATTGTCGCCATAATATAATAATGGAAGCTAATTTGCTTATTTGAGGTATTATACGTCACTTCCCGCATTCTCTTGTATGTTACAACTGTACCCTCAATACAACACCGATTTTGCCCCTCCCCGCGTTATAGCAACCAACATTGTACATGTACATGGCAATTGTATGTCCAGGTTAGGAAATACTAGTCTATGGTACAGTAGTTCTTTTTTTCTCTCTCTTTCAATTAGTATATTATTTGTATTCTCTTTAATTTTATGTTCGTCAGCTACATTGTATTTGTATTCATTTATTTACTGTTTTAATAATCTATTAATAAACACAACTAATTTCATAGTATTTAAATTATTGTTGAATTATTTGCCTCAACTAATAACTTGCCCACTGGAACAACAAATTTGATATGTGGATTTGTTTGAACCTTCACAAGTTGATATACAGCATACATGTATTTTACGTGTACTGAACACGATCAGTGTACTGAACACGATCAATAGGTGTACACACACACACACACACACACACACACACACACACACACAGACAGACAGACAGACAGACATACAGACAGACAGACAG
>JAUTBT010017946.1:0-21852 GCA_032361225.1 Lepetodrilus schrolli
GATTTTCGTTAAATATAACCAATATTCGCCTCAAATCAGTGAAAAAAATGACTCGAAATGGCTTTCCCTCGCTACGCTTTCTATTCTCGGACAGCCTCCTAGTATGACATACGTATACATATTGATGTGTTTCAATATGTATACGTATATTATTCTATGGAGGAATTGATGTTTTACCAAAGTGCGCCTTTAGATAAACAAGTATTGATTAAGCGTTTTCTATGCTACTCGGTTGCGGCTCCAGACGATAACCGTGCTGGTAAATCGAAGAAAGCGCCCAACCGCTGGCCTCCTGATTAAACTCCAATTTTTTTCGTAGCCGGGAAACATGGGTATCGACCGTGCGGGTATTGAGATCCGGCGCGGTACCCCAGACGCTGTCGAGTATGTGGCCTCTAGACAATGCCCGGCCGCTATTTTTGAATAAAAAGACAGCCAATTCGTATTCTTTCTGAGTCAGATCAAGCCACTTATCACGATACTGCACAGATCGACTAGCAAGATCGATTTTGTAAGGAGGAAATTCGAGTGATTGGGTATTTGATTGCCCCAGAGTTTTTCTGCGCGAGAGCGCCTCAATGCGTGCCAGTATCTCACGATGCTTGACCGGTTTTTCCATGTAGTCATCAGCGCCCGCTTCCAGAGCCCTAACGACATCTTCTTCTTTATCCAGGCGGGTAATAAACAAGATGGGGACATTCCAATCGTAATTATTACGCGTCCACTTCAATACATCTAAGCCGCTGACATCAGGTACAAGCCAGTCCAGAATCAGCAAGTCGTAACTCTCTTTACGCAGGGCACGAATGAGATCCTTGCCTGCCGTAAAATGAACTACGCTGTGCTTGGCCTCCTGCAGCCACAAACTCAAAATGTTGGCTTGATCAGTGTCGTCTTCAAGGAGAGCAACTCTCACAACCTCGTCCTTTGGTATCATTAAGTAAGCTAGTCAGTATAGATGAAATACTGTCATGAAGAAACATTAAGTGACGTTCAATCGGCGTATCCCACGCATAACACTTATGTACTAACCGGTCTGTAAAAAAATCATACTAGATACCCAATTACCCAATAATTTTATATGAAATCTATCGACAACGAATTTCCTTTGGATCAAAAACTAATCCACCTTAATCATGCGGGTGTGTCGCCATGGCCACAACGTACCACTAAAGCGGTAGAGCAATTTAGTGAAGAAAATCTTCACTTAGGTTCATTAAATTACCCACGCTGGACGGAAGTCGAATCCCAGTTACGGGGGCAGTTTAAGCGTTTAATCGGTGCGCCCAGCGTGGACGATATTGCGTTACTCAAGAATACTTCCGAAGCACTTTCGGTTATTGCTTATGGCCTTCCCTGGAAGGCAGGTGACGGTATTGTAGGTATAAAACAAGAGTTCCCTTCTAATCGAGTGGTATGGGAATCACTTGAAAAGCGCTTCGGTGTCACCTACCGAGGTGTTGATGTATCCACCACGGATGACCCAGAGAAGGCACTTATTAACGCGATGGACTCTTCGACCAAATTATTGGCCATCAGCGCGGTTCAATATGCTAGCGGTTTACGTTTGGATCTCGATCGATTGGGCGACTATTGCAAACAGCACGAGATTCTTTTTTGCATCGATGCCATACAGTGGTTGGGTGCCCTGCCCTTTGATGTTGAAGCCTGCCAGGCCGATTTTGTCGTTGCGGATGGCCACAAATGGTTGTTGGGCCCGGAAGCGGTTGCTTTGTTTTACTGCCACGCTGATGTGCGCGAACGGTTAAGCCTCAATCAATTCGGTTGGCATATGCTTGAAAACCACATGGATTTCGACGCGCCAGACTGGACCCCTGCAAAGAGCGCACGACGCTTCGAATGTGGTAGCCCAAATAACCTTGGTATTCACGCGCAATCTGCCAGCCTAAGCCTACTTGAAGAGGTGGGTATGCAGAAGGTCGCGTCTAATATTGAACAGCGGGTAGAACTTATTCTGGAGCACGTTCGTCGCCGCGGATACGAATTGCTTTCACCCGCAACAGCTTCTCGTAGGGCCGGTATTGTGACTTTTCGGATCGCTGACGTAGACCACCAGAAAATGTTCTTTCGCATGTTGGAGCACAACTTGCTCAGTGCTTGCCGAATGCAGGGCATGCGATTCTCTCCGCACTTTTACACCCCCCTTGAACGTATCGATGCCGCGTTCGAACTTGTTGATGAACTGCTCAAAATACAGTAAACGCCTCCACTTCATCGGATTTTTCAGCTATATTCATACAAGTGTTTGAATAAAGGGCTTGCAACTAAAATTTAAAAGCAAGGTACTTGAATTAGCAGGAGGTGCATCATGTTTAGCAAAGCGGGTGAATTCACCTACCGTTTATTTGCAACATGGATGAATAAAACGATAGAGCCACCGGATCGGCACATGTCAGACCTTGCACAGGCCCTCACAGAGCTACGCGCTAGCGATGTTGTGCTGGTTGAAGGGCGCAGCCGCGTCGCTGGAATAATCAAAACAATCACGCAAACCAATTGGACCCACGCCGCAATGTATGTGGGTCGTATCTGCGATCAGGATCATCCCCATCTCAAGAAACTACTGCGCCAGCATTATAAAGGCGCTGAAACCGATCATTTATTAGTAGAAGCTGAACTCGGATCCGGCACCATCATCGCGCCCATTGACAAGTACTTTGATTACCATGTACGGATTTGCCGTCCCAAAGCACTGACCCCCGAAGATACAGAGTTTGTACTGATTCACGCGCTGGAGCGAATTGGAATTGAATACGATGTACGCCATCTATTAGATCTTGCGCGCTGGTTTTATCCCTATTTCCTGTTACCCAGGCGCTGGCGTTCGTGCTTATTCGAGCAGGATATTGATCGAGGACGCACGCGAACAATCTGCTCAACGTTGCTAGTGGATGCGTTTCACAGCGTTGATTTCCCGATTCGCCCCGACTTGGTGGCGGATGAATCGGGTGAGCTAAGGCTAAGTCAAGCCAATGCCCGTATGTGTACCCCCAGAGATTTTGATACATCACCTTATTTCGACATTATCAAATATCCTTTGATCCAACTGGAGAGAAAAGGTGTGTACCGACGCTTGCCCTGGATGCACCGAAGCAAAAGCCTTGTCGCTACCCTCACCATTCCTCTTGCCAAAGGCCTATTGGTAGCCGACGTTAAAAAGGGCCCCAGCCACATTCAGCGAGCCACAGAAAATGTCTATACTTGGTATCATGGGATGCCAAACTTCATCCAACATCTATCGCGCTCTGACCCTCGTATTAAAAAGGGCACGGAATGGATTAAAGGTCTAATTCGGTTACCTGCCAGCCGCTAAGCTCCAAGGAGAACAATGGCAAACGCACCTAAACATGGGAAAGCTGTTTATATCGTTGATGGCAGTCGCACGCCGTTTCTAAAAGCTCGGGGCAAGCCTGGCCCTTTTAAAGCTGCTGAGCTCGCTATTGCAGCGGCTAAGCCGTTACTACTTCGACAATCCTTTCCTGCCACTTCGTTCGACCAGGTTATTCTGGGCTGCGTGAATCAGGGCCCTGATGAAACCAATATCGCCCGCGTTGTTTCCCTACGCCTAGGCTGTGGCGATAAGGTACCCGCCTGGACCGTCCAACGTAATTGTGCTTCTGGTTTACAAGCGATCGATTCCGCGTTTCGATCAATCGCTGACGGCCACTCAGAATTGATTTTGGCCGGTGGCGCGGAGTCAATGAGTCATGCACCACTGCTCTGGAAAGAAGCCATGGTCGCCTGGTTAGGCGAATGGAATATGGCAAAGGGATTAGCATCTAAAGTTAAAGTACTTTCTAGGTTAAAGCTTCGACATATGGCCCCAATTATCGGCTTGCTGCGTGGACTTCGTGACCCGGTAACCGGCCTGAACATGGGCCAAACAGCAGAAAAGATTGCCCATCGCTTCAGTATCACTCGAAAACAAATGGACGAATATGCCGTCAGTAGCCATTTACGCCTCGTAAAAGCACAACAAGAGGGATGGTTAGAGGAAATTGAACCGCTTTTTCACACCAATGGCAAAGCTTACGAAAGCGATGATGGCGTGCGGCCAGATAGCAGCAGCGAAAAACTCGCAAAACTCAAACCGGCCTTTGATCGCAAATTCGGTAATGTCACCGCGGGAAATAGCGCCCAAATTACCGATGGAGCCGCCTGGGTTATTCTCGCCAGTGAGGATGCGGTAAAAAAATATGATTTGCCAGTTATCGGCAAAATTATCGATACCCAGTGGGCCGGCGTTGATCCATCGGAAATGGGTTTGGGACCTGTCCATGCTGTGGTGCCATTATTGCAGCGCAATGGCTTAAAAATGGAAAATATCGATTACTGGGAGGTCAACGAAGCCTTCGCCGCCCAAGTGCTTGCCTGTCGAGCTGCATGGCAGGATGCCGATTATTGTAAAGAACATTTTGATCTTGAAACGCCCTTTGGTGATGTCTCGCAGGAACGCCTCAATATAGACGGCGGTGGCGTAGCATTGGGGCATCCTGTTGGTGCAAGCGGTGCACGTATCGTATTACATTTACTAAAGACGCTTGCCCGAACAGACACTGATAAAGGTGTGGCAACACTTTGCATTGGCGGAGGTCAAGGTGGCGCGATACTGCTTGAACGCGCATCCTAATAGGCAGTGGCATTGTGAAGAATCTCTCTCAAAGGTAACTTAAAAGTGACTCATTGGCATCAGAAAACGGATTCAGAAGGTGTTATTTGGTTAGCCATCGATGTAAAAGATAGCGCCGCTAATTCGCTTTCAAAAGAGGTCCTGGAAGAATTTCATCAGACCCTGCATGAAATCGCGCAATCCCCACCGCAAGGATTAGTCATTCATTCCGGCAAACCAGGAGGGTTTATCGCCGGGGCCGATGTAAACGAATTCGCCAATCTCAAAGACGAAAAAGAAGCCTTAGAACTGATCCTTAAAGGTCAGAAAATCATGACGCAATTAAGTCGCCTACCCTTCCCGACGATTGCTTTAATTGACGGTTTTTGTCTCGGCGGTGGTTTAGAGCTGGCGCTGGCCTGCGACTACCGTATCGCGGTTGACGATCCATCAACGCGTCTTGGGCTTCCTGAAGTCAAACTCGGCATTCACCCTGGATTCGGTGGAACGGTGCGCACCTGTGCCACCATTGGGAGTATCAATGCGCTCGATTTGATGCTCACTGGCCGCAGCTTGAGCGCCAAACAAGCCCAGCGCATGGGTCTGGTTGACGAGCGCGTGTCATCACGTTTAATACCCAATGCCATCGCATACTACGTGCAACAACGCCCCTCTAAGAAACCTTTAACGATTAAAGAAAAAATCATACGAAGCCGTGTGATTCGTCCATTATTAGCAAAATTTCTCTATCACCAGACCGCTAAAAAAGCCAAAAAAGATCATTATCCCGCCCCCTTTGCCTTAATCGATCTTTGGCGTGACACGATTCAGAATCCGTTTGCCATGTATCAGGCAGAGGCTGAATCCGTTTCGCGGTTGATCAAAACGAATACCGCAAAAAACCTGGTACGTGTTTTCCAGTTACAAAATCATCTCAAGGCCGGCGGAAAAAAATCTGCGTTTTCCTTCCAGCACATTCACGTAGTGGGTGCAGGCACTATGGGCGGTGATATCGCTATCTGGTGTGCGCTGCAAGGCTTTGATGTGACCGTTGAGGATGCCAACACTCAGGCACTAGCGGCAACGCGCAAACGCGCGAACAAGCTCTATTCACGCCGATTCCGCGATTATCCACCTTTAAAAATTGCCGCACTGGATCGGCTCGTCGCTGACCCAAAAGGCGTCGGACGCCGTCACGCCGATATTATAATCGAAGCTATTTTTGAAGATGAAAAAGCCAAGCAAATATTATTTGGCGAGCTAGAATCCATTGCGAAACCCAATGCCTTGCTGGCCAGCAATACCTCCAGCATTCCTCTGGAAAAAATTGCGTCTGTATTGAAGAACAAAAGTAGACTGGTTGGATTACATTTTTTCAATCCCGTTGCCAAGATGCCGCTAGTTGAAGTCGTCCGCTCAGAACACACTCATCAGGATGCAATGGATAAGGCCCTGGCGTTCTGTCGGCATATCGATAAACTTCCTTTACGTGTAAAAAGCAGCCCCGGTTTTCTTGTTAACCGAATTCTAATGCCCTATTTATTGGAAGCGGCACTACTCCACACCGAGGGAATCAGTACGGCAGACATCGACAAAGCCGCCAAGAATTTTGGTATGCCTATGGGACCATTGGAGCTTGCCGACACCGTGGGTCTAGATATCTGCCAGCATGTGGCCGAGGAACTCGCCGAACCTATGGGGCTGGTGATTCCACAAACGCTCAAAAACCTAACCGCCCAGGGAAAGCTCGGCAAGAAATCCGGCGAAGGTTTTTACCATTATAAAAAGCATAAAAAGATCAAACAAAAACCAAGCACAACAAGCAACCCTGAGATTCAACGCAGGCTCATCAATAAAATGCTCGAAGAAGCTCAGCGATGTATGGATGAGGGGATTGTTGAAAACGAGGAGGATGTAGATGCTGGCGTGATCTTTGGAACCGGATTTGCCCCTTTTCGTGGCGGCCCCCTACATTATCTGCAAAGCTTAGCCGAAAAAAATCCCTAGAAAAATCCTAGGGTATACCCGTAACCCCTATCCCTAAAAAAGAAAATACAGATCAATATTCATTCTTATTATCATGGTGATATAAGTGTTAGTTAACTTCTGACTTTGTCTTTAAACCATTGACTTCACAGGGTTGACGGTACAGATATATTAGAAGATACTGATATTGTGATTTACGTAGACGCAAGCTACGCCAAAGGCCAGCGAATACGTCACAAACTTTAACTTAAATGACTAAGAGGAAGATCAAACATGAATGCTTCAAAAAAACTTTTAATTACTCTCGCAATTGCTGCATCAACCGCTAGTGTTAGTGCTGATTGGTGGACTCCTTGGAATGGCTTCGGTAATAGCAATGGTAACGGCAGTGGCTATGGTAACGGCAACGGCTATGGTAATGGTTACGGCAATGGCTCTGGTGATTTTGACGGCGATATGGATGGCGGCTTCAGCATGAGTTTTGGTGGCAGCGGAAACGCACGTGGTAACGGTTACGGCAGCGGATACGGTAATGGCAACGGCTACGGTAATGGTTACGGCAGCGGCTATGGTAATGGCCGAGGTTATGGTGGTGGTTACGGCGCGCCTTACGGTGCTTACGCTCCTGCAGCTGCTGGCCAGGCTCCCGCTCCTAGTGCCGCAATGGCAGGTCCTAGTGCTGAGCAGATGGAACAGATGCAAGCCCAACACACCGCTGCTATGGAAGCTCGCCAAAAAGCCTTCGAAGACTTCAAAGCTCAAATGGAAAAGCGCCGTGCAGATTTCGAAGCTAGTATCGCTAAGCGTGATGCAGCTGCAAATGCTGGTGGTGAAGCAAAGGTCGAAACTAAAGCTAACTAATTGTTAGACCTTGTTCGATAAATGCCTAGTTTTTTAGGTATTTATCGGCAGAATTGAAAGCCCGCTCTTAAGCGGGCTTTTTTATTAGCTCACAATAATATTTGTGACTCAAAGCCTCCCCCCACTTCTCAAGCGATTAGCTTAGAGATTTGATAGGTTGCGCCCTTATCTGACGACGGCGAATCATCACCATGGCAATCCACCAACCAACATTGAGCACCCCACCACCTCCGCCCCCTTGAGAAGAAGCTTCACCGCTATCTCCGAGAACCGTGGTGTCCACTGGGTCACCCTTTAGCTCATCTGACTTACCACTGATAACATCTTCAATAGCATTCGCGTATGCGGGAACTCGGGTATAGATATCAGGCAAATCAGGTTGCGCACAACCTATTGCCCAAGTGACCACGCCTGCAAAGTAGATAGAACCATTATTTTTTGACACCATAAGGGGGCCACCGCTATCGCCAAAACAATGGCCTTTCCCTCCTTGGGGAAGTCCGGTACATAACTGATCATTTCCTACTGACGCCACCACAGCATCAGAGGCAAGGGGTTTCAATAAGTCTTGGCAAACATCAATGGCAATCAAGGGTACATTTGTATAAAGAAGTTTAGATACACCCACGCTGTCTTTCTCGCCAGGATCAAGCGGTTTTATTGTCCCCCGACCATAAACATAAGCAGTCGCCCCTGAGTTGATCGCGGTATTAAGTGATTTTGGGTCGATTATTCCGATCGGTGTTCCCGTTTTAGAGGGAGATTTTAGCTGGATCAAGGCAAGGTCATTCTTTGAACCTGCGATCGTAGAAAACCCCTTGTGAGGTAAAATGCGTTTAACGGGGATAACTTCATTCGTAGCGGTGGCAAAGTCCTGCCCGCCTAAGGCAATGCTTAAATCTTCAGCCTTTTGATCGGACACACAATGGGCTGCGGTTACTACCCAATCTTTTTTTATCAAGGTGGCGCCACATAAGCTTCTTAAAGTCGCATGAGCCTGAGGCTCGCGAGTAACTGATCGTCCCAAGGCATTCATGAAATAGACGCCATCCTGCTTGCTGATACGAACAGTAGGAATATGAATATGGCTTCCCTCAACCGGAACATGAGCATCGCCCGACAGATCATTGTAGATAATAGCCGCCGCCCCCCCACCTAATTGGCAATTTAGAATTTTGTCCTCATAACGATTTCCACCCGCTTGAATTAGACAAATATTGCCAGAAACACCCTCACATTGGTTCTCCGCTAGCCCACAATCGATAAGATTGCCCGAAAACGCGCCGGAAGCCATCCCTAAAATGGGCTCAGCGGTGTACTCAGAATGATCGAGTCTAAGCGTAATGCCCGAGCCTTGTTTCCCCGAACCATTAATAACAAGTGCGGCCATAAACCCGCTGATTTCTGGGTCAGCTTCGAAACCCCCAACGATGCGTGGTTCAATAGCCGCCACTGCGGTTACGCTATGAAAGGTAATACCGAGAAGAAGCAGTTGTATTGGTTTAAGAGGTATCATTTTCATTGCCCTTAGGAGCAAAAGTTGGTCGTATCTTAACGATTTAGGGCCGTGATTGTTTCTAAGTAAAGGTAAAAACCAAATAATCGTGTAGCTATGTAGCAAGCAACTACTCAGCGAGTAGTTACTATGAAGAATGGCTCCCGCCACCTTATCTATCTGCGTCCATACAGGCCGTTTGTGCGCTTTGCGGAGCAAAAAACTAGGGATGCATCACTTACTAAGGCGAGAGTTTCTCCTTGCCATTCATATACGAACGCAATACCTCGGGGATGACAATACTGCCGTCGGCCTCTTGATAATTTTCAAGCACGGCAACTAATGTCCTGCCTACGGCTAGACCAGAGCCGTTCAAGGTATGCAGAAATTCCGGCTTACCGGTGTCCGGATTCCGCCAGCGGGCCTTCATGCGGCGGGCTTGGAAATCTTTAAAATTGGAACAGGATGAAATCTCGCGGTATTTGTTTTGCGCGGGCAACCAGACTTCCAGGTCGTAGGTTTTGGCGGCTGAAAAACCCGTGTCTCCTGAACATAAGACGATGCGCTGGAATGGCAGGTCTAGTTTTTTCAGGATGGCTTCGGCGTGCGCGGTTAACGCTTCATGCGCCGCGGTGGAATCTTCGGGACGTACAAGTTGCACCATTTCGACTTTTTCGAATTGATGCTGACGAATGAGGCCACGCACATCTTGGCCGTAAGAACCCGCTTCAGAGCGAAAACACGGTGTATGGCAAACATTTTTGCGCGGCAACGTTTCAGCGTCGAGAATTTCATCGCGCGCTAGATTAGTGACGGGCACTTCAGCAGTGGGAATGAGGTAATAATTTTGTTCCGCATCGGTCTTAAATAGATCTTCTTCAAACTTGGGCAACTGGCCAGTGCCTTGTAGGCTGTCGCTATTGACCATATAGGGCACATAGACTTCCTGATACCCATGCTCTTGCGTGTGAGTATCGAGCATGAATTGAATTAAAGCCCGATGAAGTTGGGCCATTTCACCGTGCATGACGACAAATCTTGAACCAGTGATTTTTGCGGCTGTCTCAAAATCGAGCCATTGGTTTGGCGATCCCAAGTCAACATGATCTTTAACTTCAAAATCAAACTTCTGCGGCTCACCGGAGCGCAGGACCACAACGTTTGCGCTTTCATCGGCACCCACGGGAACGGTGTCATCGAGCAGGTTCGGAATGCCGAGCGTTATCGTATTGATTTGGTTTTGTAACTCAGTCAAGTCGGTTTCAGCTTGTTTGAGTTCATCGCCTAACTGGCTAACTTCCGCCAACAGAGGTTGAATATCCTCGCCCTGTGCTTTGGCTTTGCCGATGGATTTGGAACGGGTATTACGCTCATTTTGTAGCTGCTGGGTTTTGGTCTGCAGTGTTTTTCGTGCTTCTTCCAGCGATTGAATTGCTGCGGTGTCTAGTTCAAAACCTCGACGCGCTAGCGCCTCTTTGACGGCTTCCAAATCGGTGCGCAGGAGTTTTGGATCTAGCATGGTTTTACAAGCCTTTGGTTCAGTGAGATTCGGCCGCGAATGTTATCACATGATCCGGTTCGATCAGATCACTCAGGTCATCAATGACTTGATTTACTTTTTCTTCGCTATCGAAAAACTCGATGACCAGGGGTAGGTTGAGTGACAAATCCACCAAGGTGGCTTCGTGCACCACCCCGGAATCGCCGTAGCCACTGACGGCGCGGAACATCGTTACGCCTTTGACTTTTTCCTCATTATGCAAACGATCCAAAATCTGCTTGTGGACGTGTTTGCCTTCGGTTAAATAAATTCTAGCGATCGTGATTTTCATAATTGCCTCGCAGCGAGCAAACCGATCCAGGCTGCGCCGATACACAATACGACGCTGAGAATGATATTCAGGAATGCACGTAAATAAACGCCCTGCTCCATCAAGTGCAGTGTTTCCAGCGAAAAAGTGGAGAATGTAGTGAACGCACCGAGAAAACCAATCAGCAGAGCCGCACGCCACTCGGGTGATACGACCATTCTTTCCACCAGGACGACAGACAAAAACCCCATCACCAATGATCCCAGCACGTTGACCATCAAGGTGCCGTATGGGAATTCTCTGCCAAGCAGCGCATACACCGCAGTTGAGGTCCAAAATCTCATTACGGCACCTGCGGCACCTCCCAGTGCGATGGCAATTACCTGCATTTTGTTAGGTCCTGTAGCTTGTTGTGTTTCTACCGATTAAACTAGCTTTCTATGTTACCAGACAGAACCCCTCAAGATTTATCCTCCCAACAACGTGATGAACTAATTGTCGGCCTGCAGCGCATCTTACCCGCAGATTCCGTACTATCCAGCGAAGAGGACTTGCGCCCCTACGAATGCGACGGGCTTTCCGCCTATCGGCAAACGCCACTGACAGTGGTACTGCCAGACTCGATTCCTCAAGCACAGTCGGTATTACGCTTTTGCCACGAGCAGGCGATTCCTGTAGTGGCGCGGGGTGCAGGCACGGGGCTGTCCGGCGGGGCTTATCCCTTGGAAGATGGCGTACTGTTGAGCCTGGCTAAATTCAATCGCATCCTTAATGTCGATGTGGACAATCATCTGGCCACGGTTGAACCCGGCGTGCGCAATCTGGCGATTTCCGAAGCCGCTGCTCCCCACGGCTTGTTTTATGCACCCGATCCTTCATCGCAAATCGCCTGCTCGATTGGCGGTAACGTTGCAGAAAATTCCGGCGGCGTGCATTGCTTAAAGTACGGTTTGACGGTGCACAATATCCGGCAAATAAAAGTGCTCACTATCGAGGGGGAGTTAATCACCTTGGGCAGCGAGGCCTTCGATGCACCGGGCTACGATTTGCTGGCACTTATGCACGGCTCGGAAGGGATGCTAGGCGTCATTGTGGAAGTGACGGTTTTGCTCCGACCCCAACCTGAAAAACGCGAGGTGCTGCTAGCCTCATTCTCCGAGATTGAACAGGCCGGCGATGCCGTGGCAGCGATTATTGGCGCAGGCATTATCCCCGCCGGCTTGGAAATGATGGATAAACTTGCCGCTGAGGCTGCGGAAGCCTTCGCTAAGGCTGGATATCCGAGCGATGCCGAAGCGATTCTCCTGTGTGAACTGGATGGCTCTGAACATGAGGTTGTTACGCAGCTAGAACAAATCCAGCAGGTGTTAAAAACCCATGGTGCAAAGGAGATCAAGATTGCGCTGAATGAGGATGAACGCACCCGAATTTGGGCGGGCCGCAAATCCGCCTTCCCGGCTGTCGGACGCATTTCGCCCGATTATTACTGCATGGATGGCACCATTCCGCGCCGTCATATCGGAGAAGTATTGAATTCAATTGCCGCCATGTCAGAAAAATACGGATTGGCAGTCGCCAATGTCTTTCATGCAGGTGATGGGAATTTGCATCCGCTGATTCTCTATGATGCCAATAAAGCGGATGAGTTAAAAAAAGCGGAACAATTCGGTGGCGAAATTCTCGAGCTGTGTGTGAAAATGGGCGGCAGCATAACCGGTGAGCATGGTGTCGGTATCGAAAAGCTCGATCAGATGTGTGTGCAGTTCAATGCGGATGAACTTGAACAGTTCCAGCAAATAAAACTCGCTTTTGATCCGCAGGCTTTATTAAATCCCGGCAAAGGCGTTCCAACGCTACATCGCTGCGCCGAATTTGGTGCCATGCACGTGCATAATGGCGAGTTGCCATTTCCAGATTTACCTCGGTTTTAATCATGAATGACCAAAGTGAAAAGTTGCAATCAGTTGTGGTTGAGGCCTTAGAGTCCAAATCAACGCTGAATATTATTGGTGCGAACAGCAAGGCGTTTTATGGTCGTAAGGTTGAAGCCGATCAGACGCTTGATGTCTCCGCCCATCGTGGCGTAGTGAGTTACGATCCCGCCGAACTCGCGATCACCGTGCGCGCGGGCACGACATTGAGTGAGCTCGAAGAAACCCTGCGGGAGCATCACCAGGAACTGCCCTTTGAGCCGCCTGACTTTGACGGGAAATCGACCATCGGCGGAACCGTTGCTGCAGGATTGTCCGGCCCTCGCCGTCCTTACGCGGGCGCTGTCCGTGATGCCATGCTGGGCACAAAAATAATTAACGGCCGCGGACAAATCCTCGAGTTTGGCGGCCAGGTTATGAAAAACGTCGCAGGTTATGACGTATCGCGATTGCTGGCGGGCTCATTAGGAACGCTAGGCGTCATCTTAGAACTATCGTTAAAAGTTCAGCCCATGGCTCGCCACGAAATTACCACTGTGCAAACCGCAGATGCTACCAACATCTTCGAGCAATTAATTCACTTGCGCCAACACTCTGCAAATATTACCGCAACAGCTTTTGATGGCGAAAGCTTGTTTGTGCGACGCGTCGGTGAACAAACAGAGACCAATAACTGGGGCGACGGCGAATTACTCGAGGACGATACTGATTTCTGGCTGCAAATAAAAAACCAACAACATGCCTTTTTTCAGGACGATAAACCTCTTTGGCGAATTTCACTGCCACCCGCAACGCCTATGCTTACGATCCCTGGAGAAACCCTCATCGAATGGGGCGGCGGTTTATGCTGGCTAAAAAGCCATTCGCCCGAACAAGAAATTCGGGATCTTGTATTACAGCAAGGCGGACATGCGACCTTGTTTCGTGCCAACGGACTCTCAGCCGAGCCGTTTCAGCCATTACCTACCGTGCTATTTAAATTACACCAACAACTTAAAAAATCCCTCGATCCCGAAGGGATTTTTAATTCGGGTAAAATGTATCCAGGCCTATAAAACGTGCAAACTCATTTAGCAGATTTTATTAAAGACAGTGATACAGGCCGCGAGGCGGATTCTATACTACGCGCCTGCGTCCACTGTGGTTTTTGTAACGCCACCTGCCCGACCTATCAGTTGTTAGGCGATGAATTGGATGGCCCGCGTGGCCGTATCTATTTGATAAAACAAGTTTTGGAAGGACAGCCCGTCACGCAGCACACCCAACAACATCTTGATCGTTGCTTAACCTGTTTGAACTGCGAAACCACCTGCCCTTCAGGTGTTCAATACGGCAAGTTGCTGGACATCGGGCGTAGCATGGTAGAGCAGCGCGTAAAGCGACCCATTATGGCAAGTCTAGTAAGGTTCGTACTCTTAAAAACAGTACCTTACCCAAATAGATTTAAATGGTTTATGAGCATAGGAAAGCTTGTGTCTCCCCTGCTCCCGGCTCGACTAAAAAGTAAACTACCTAATCCAAAGAGTTCGGTAAAACCCTGTATAAAAACGAAGCCAACTTCTTCTTCACGAAGAGTTCTATTGCTAGGCGCCTGTGTTCAACCGCATTTCCAACCCAGCATTAACCACTCTGCTGAAAGAGTGCTTGATAAACTCGGCATTGAAACGATTCACCTTAAAAAAGAAAGCTGTTGCGGTGCGATGAGTCATCACCTCGGTGCAGAGGATCAAACCCACACGATGATCCGTCGAAATATCGATGCTTGGTGGCCGTATATCGAATCTGGTGCTGAAGCTATTATCTCCACTGCTAGCGCCTGTGGATTAATGATTAAAGACTACGGCCAATTAATGCGCAATGATGAAAACCATGCGAAAAAAGCACAACGCATTACCGAACTCACTCGAGATATTTCAGAAGTTATCGCAAAGGAAGACCTCTCACCGCTAAATATAAAACCAGTGGGGAAAATCGCTTTCCATCCACCCTGCACTTTGCAACATGGCCAACAATTATCTGGAACGGTAGAAGCGATACTAACCAAAGCGGGCTTCGAACTATTACCCATTGCTGATCGTCACCTGTGCTGTGGTTCCGCCGGTACCTATTCGATTATACAACCCGAGTTAGCCAATCAGTTAAAAGCCAACAAACTTCGCAATCTACAAACGGATAAACCCGACATTATTGCCACCGCCAATATTGGTTGCCAGGAACATCTACGCACGGACAGCAAGGTTCCCGTAGTGCATTGGATTGAGCTAATCGAATAAAGAAACCTTTGTAGCCTGGAAGCTACCTTGGCCAATACCAGTTATCATGATCGAAAGGAAATAAAACCTGATAAATCAAGGAAGATACCAATGAAATCTGATGATCCGCTCCAGTACTTTTCTGATGATAGATTGCATAGAAAAACATTTGCATGCGCTCTAGCAAAAGGACTGGCAAGACCTCCTGGCAGCCCTGCTCTTGTGGTTGGATTAGAAGGCGATTGGGGAAGCGGTAAAACCTCCCTAATCAATATGATAAAGGATCTGCTCTCATCAGAGAAAGAAACCAAGAGATCCGAGGAATGCAGTTTTGAACTTCCTATAATACCTCTCGTAATCGAGTTTCAACCATGGCTTTATAGCGGTCTTCATTCGTTGCTGGAAATCTTTTTGAAACAAGTTGCATCTGAAATCAATGCGATGCCCTGGTCGCACAAAGGGGAAAAGATACTATCAACCGGTAGCACGGTTTTGGGTCTGACAAAGGATATATTAAAATATGCATCGGCATTCGAACCTATTGTTCCGGGAGTTGGCCTAGTAGGCAAAGTCCTCAGCGAAGGGGCCGGGATGCTGCATGAATCGACGAGTAAGGCAAAGGCTGCAATACAACCCAATTTATCCTCACTCAAGGAAACGATCTCGGAAAAACTGGAGAAAAACGAAGTCTCCATCCTGGTCATTATTGATGATATCGATCGACTTAGACCGGCTGAAATCCGAACCATAATGCAACTTGTGAAAGCCGTTGGTGACTTCCGAGGGATGACCTATCTACTTGCTTACGACCCGCGGCCGGTGGAAAAGGCACTCAGCGAGGAAGATGTTCACCATGGCCGAGAATATCTGGAAAAGATCATACAGGTTAGCCACCAGGTGCCCCGGCCTGGACAGGTTAGCTTGCGTAGATTGCTTATTCAGAGTATTGAACAATTGATAAACGACCATAACCTCAGTCTCAAAGATGCTGAACAACAAAACTGGCAGCATGCAGTTGAAGAGTGTCTCAGGCAAGCCGTTCGCCATCCTCGGGATATTGTTCGTCTCATCAACCGTGTGTCGTTACTCGCCCCCACATTGCAAGGCAATATCGATTTTGGGGATCTTCTTGTTTTTGAGATGCTCTCAATAAGATTTCTTGATATCCGAAATAAGATTTCCCAAGCTCCCCAAAAGATCGTAAAAATGATTAACTTCACAAGCGAAGACCCCACATCTTCATGTTTCGAAGGGCTTAGATCGCCATATAGAAAAAAAGGAAACGACACTGAAAGTACATTCCATGAGCAACCTAAAGACCCTCTTGGACTGCTCAAAGCTCTTAATGAAGAGAAAGGCCCGGTTGCCGAAGCACTATTGGAGTTTCTATTTCCAGGACTAACGCGCGAGCCCAATTTTTTGAGCAATAGCGATCCTAACGACTCAGGGATCCGCTTGAGAGCGGGCACTCCTCTTCTTATGCTACTGGGTGCCGGAAAGGTCGATGGCATGCCAGCTCCAGACGAGATTCAGGCCATTTTAAAAAGCCCTAAAGAAAGAGAAGCCATCGGAAAAGCTATTCTCGATGACAACAACTGGGGGGCATGGATTCCTCTGCTTAGCGATAAAATACAGGAATTGCACCCTGGTACTGAGGATCATTTTATTGATTGGATTGTAGATCTAACCCTAAAAACCTATAAAGATTTAAACCATGTTGATGGACAGATGAGATCGCTCGCAAGCGATTCGGGAAAACTTATTTTCGATACGATTAGGAATACGTCCGATATAGAGAAAAGAAAATCACTTTATTTACAGATTACCAATAACAACAGACTACTGGCCCTATCCGAATATATTGTCTTTAGAGTCGTAGCAGAGCATGGAAAGTGGAGAAAAGATCAAAAAAACTTAGAAAAACCAGTAGGTGAACGAACAATTGAGGATTGGGCGGTCGTCGATAAAGGTAAAAGACAGTGGTTAGAGCATGTGCGAACACTTTTCTCCGATTCTGAAAAGGCGATAAAGGAGCCCGATTTATTGTCCATTATGTATAGATCGGGTCAATTGGAAGAGGACGGTTTCGCGGAGGTAGGAAAATTTATTGCCAGGCTGATTGAGGATCAATCCGAGAATGGCATATTATTCTTGATTGAGCATCATCGATTCCAAAAGAGCGTACAAACCCGATCTATTTTTTACTCTCTTCCAAACATTGAAGAGCTATTGGAAAAACTTGAGAATAAACCAGACCTAAACGATAGCGGTGAACTAAAATCAATATTATCGGGAGTCCTAACCCAACAAAATACTAAAGAACCTGGTTCAACTGGGTAATAAATTCAAGATGTCTTAACTGGCCGTCAATGTGTATGAACTCAAGCCAGCTAAAGTCATAGCAACCAATAACCTATCAGTATTCAAGATAAAGTCCGTAGGTAAATTCGCTTTCCATCCATCCTACACGTTGCAGCATGGTCGGAAACGGGGTGGGATTTGAGCTCCTCCAATTACAGGTCGTCATCAAGCATAAGAATTATAGAATATTTGATATATCTAATGAAGCCGTGCTAGCCTAGCAAGTAGTTGGGACGTCGATGACACTCAATCAACATTCGACGCCAGCCTTTTTATAAAATTAAATTTTTTAAACGGAATTAGCTAAAAATATAAGGAGTACCATTCATGAGTTTCGCCAAATTGCTGTTAGCCAATTTCTTATTTATCATCTCATCAAGTGTTTTTGCGGGGCTCCCCGAATATTCATTGCCCAATGGCGAATGGAAAATAATATCATTACCCGCCCAGCCTCCTGAGGGCAGCAATACCGTAGCAGCCGTTTTTGGCGACGACTTTACAAGAGCGGGAGTTGACCCTGCTGCAACCTACGATAATGAATGGGTGCTCTATGCCTATACTTCGAATGGATATACCAAATTAGAATACGCGGACACCCTCGAGCAAGGCAAAGGGTACTGGATCACCCAAATAGCGGTTGATAACGTAGCTTTGAAGATGCCAGGAGACAGTATCGAAACATCCGGTGCTTTTGAGTTCAGCCTAGAATCTCCTGTAGGAGCAAAAAATCAACAATGGAATCTTGCAGGTAACCCTTTTTCAGTACCTAAAAAATTGAGCGATTTTTTAGTAGAAACCAGTAGCGGCGCTTGCTCAGGCACGGCTTGCAATCTCGACGAGGCGGGTGACGAAAATATCGTGCATCACGAAGTGTGGCGTTATGATAGTGGATATCAAAGAGTCAGCGGTACTGAGCCGGTCAGCGCCTGGGACGGATTTTGGTGTGCGGCTCTGGAACAGTCTAAAGACCTCGATAAGCTGTCGATTGTGTCAGGAAAATACGGCACCGAGGGCCCACATACTGTAGAGGGGCCGTGGCCTTCTGATGGCGATTCGCTGTCTTTTACTTATTACCCAAGTGATATCAGTACGGACCAACCTACACCCGTCGTTTTCTTTGTGCCCGGATATAGCAACACGGATCCTAAAGAATATGAAACGCTAATAAAGTTTGTTGCGAGTCATGGATTTTCCGTTATTTATACCAAAGACGGTAGGAATCGCACCGATGCGAGGGGATTAATTGAAAGACTCAAAGAAATGGCTAAAAACCCTAGAGTGGCCCCTTATATCGACACCACTCGAATGGGGGTGATGGGGTATTCATCCGGTGGAGGACATGCTTTTAAAATTCTGAAAGAATTTAGTACGAATGAGGGTTGGGGTGAAAACGGTAGATTTCTTTTCGCCATGGAGCCGTGGTTTGCCTTTGATATGTCCCAGGCTGGCATGCGCACACTACCTAGTAATACCAATGTTGTTATTACCCAATTTGGTGAAAAGGGGTTTAATGTAGATCCGATACATAATAAAGCCCAGGATCCAAGAATAGTGCTAAGCGAATACTATCTATTAGACAGTATTCCTGCGAATAAAAAGGATTATCAGATTGTTACGTATGATGCCCTTACGCCCTCTGGGTTTGCCGATCATCGCTATCCTACGAACCGTTACGGCGAGCGTGAATACAGTCAGATGCAAGGGTTGCTAAAACCACTGGATGCTCTGATGGATTACACCTTTAGATATCCAGCATATGGTCGTGCTCACAAAGTAGCCCTTGAGGTAGGAAATGACGACCCTTATGGCAGCAATGGTGAAGATGGAATACAACTGGTTAAGCCTATAGATCAATATGGCTTTCAGTGTACGACGCACAAGGATATTGATTATTGTGATGAATCACATTGGTAAATACTGTTGTTGGAAGCTGCTGCGGCTTGGCCCCCGCACTGGCTTAACAGCGAAACATCCAGGCATTTTCTCGCGCATGGCGATCTATCAATACGTTTGCAATCCGGTTCGGGCTAACCCTACTAACGCCCAGAATATTTTAGAGATGATTCATCTGGCGGGGGTAGGAAAAATTGTGGATAAACAAATAACGCACTTACACAGAGGGTGTAGCCACGAATTGATGTAAATGACATTTTTCCTGTGTTTTAGTGGGTGAGCAAACGACGATTTTTGGATAGCAAACAGCCATTTTAAACCGCAAACGGCACAAAATAGGCTGGAAAGGCCGTTTTTTGACTGCCTACGAATATGTGCAATATGTTTATCATAAATATCAATAGCTTAGAATCTACATCATTTCATGGCTACACCCTACACAGACGAGTGAAAAATCTGCTTATAATTAAGGCTAATATTATTACGTAATTACCACCCTTCCTAAGCTAAGGTTAAGAGCTTTTCAGGGATAGGCGACGTTCGTAATGCCACTTAGAAAAAACAGGGATAAATCTAGATAAATCAAACGACGATTAAATTGATATTGGAATTCGGTAAGATAATGCGCCATGCATAGCATGGACTCACGAGGGCAAAAATGGCTGCCGACTCAATTACATCCGGGTCCAACGAACATATACCTCCGTTGCCTGGATTAACCACATTTTTTTAGTGATCAACTTAGCCGTTCTGCTACGGTTCTTTTTTACACTTTGGAAATGTACGGCCTTTATCAGACTGGCACGGTTACTGTCCCTCAGTAGTATAGTTTTACCAGTAGGCATCAAACGTGATAGTTCTGGAATATTTATTCGGTTGGAAACTGTAAAATGAGTTATTGAACAGGCTCTAATTAGAGATAGAATAATGCAAACACTTTCGCAATATCAATATAGATGAATACACAACGCAAACAGGATTCACACACCACAGGATTTAAGTCTGGATTATCGCTATACACTCAGCCCCGACTGTTAATAATTTTCGTAATGGGGTTCGCCAGTGGTTTACCTTTGGCATTATCAAGCGCCACCTTGTTCTTTTGGTTGGCCGAAGCCGGCGTTACTTTAACAACCATCGGATTATTTGCATTAGTCGGCACGCCTTACAACCTCAAATTTCTCTGGGCACCGTTTATTGATCGAATCCCCTTGCCGATATTGACCCGGTTATTAGGTCGGCGTCGCTCCTGGATGCTCGTGATTCAGGTTGGATTGATGGTCTCGATTGCGACTCTGGGTTTCAGTCAGCCCGAAGTCAACCCGATGCTTGCGGCGACATGCGCTTTGGCGGTGGCCTTCTTTTCCGCTAGCCAGGATATCGTAATTGATGCTTATCGAATCGAAATTCTAGATACTGATGAGCAAGGCGCCGGAGCAGCGATGACCCAAGCCGGGTATCGATTAGGCGCAATCCTCGCCGGTGCAGGCGCATTATTTTTAGCCGAAGAGCTTGACTGGTCATGGGTTTACGCGGTGATGGCTGCACTGGTTGTCGTCGGCATGGCCACTGCGATATTTGCGCCCGACCCTGAAAAAAGAAACCCAGCATTAGCGGATGCGCATAATACCAGTGGATTGCGCTCCATGGTCATCGATCCATTTGTCGAATTTTTTCAGCGCAACAACATCACCACAGCGGTTATCATTCTAAGCTTTATTCTCTTATTCAAATTAGGCGACGCCTATGCCGGCGTGATGGCCTACCCGTTCTACTATGAAATGGGTTTCAGCAAATCCGAAGTGGCCACAGTGAGTAAGCTTTTCGGAGTAATAGCGACGGTACTCGGCGTTTTTATCGGAGGTGTGATCGTAAAACGTTATGGCATTATGAAAAGTCTGCTGGGCTGTGGCATTTTACAAATGCTGTCAAACCTAATGTACGCAGCACAAGCAGTTGCCGGGCATGACGTCCAGTTTCTCTACTTCACGATTGGCATCGAAAACCTATCAGGTGGCATGGGATCCTCCGCCTTCGTTGCTTATTTATCTGCATTGTGCAACACCTCTTATACCGGAACACAGTTTGCTTTATTCACTTCGTTTATGGCATTTGGGCGAACACTGTTGTCAGCTTCCAGCGGATGGGTGGTTGAGATGACAGGCTGGTTCGACTTCTTTCTGATCTCCACCATTGTGGCTCTTCCAGGGCTGCTATTGCTTGTCTGGATGATGCGCAATCTGCCAATGATCGTTCAGCAGGCACACAAATGAATTGTAAAGCAAGGCAATCTCTCCGCTTACTAATCCTAGCGCAGCGAGGGTCAGTTCTCTAAACCGCCCAACGGCTATACCTCTACGACTAATCAGAGATTGTCTGAGGATGGTAATGTAGGAATAATAGAGCTGATCCCAATTTACAATAGACTCAGCCGCTTAGGCTTACAAGTGCCATTCAGGACTGGCCGCTTTCTCCTTTCTTAAGGCTTAGAGCCTTTTATCGCCTCCCACGCAGAAGGTACCTTGAACATATTGGTGGCAATGTCGACGCCACACTGAAGCTCTGAGCACCAATCGATAAATCTTTGGACAGTCTCCTTCCCTTTGAATATGGCTCCATGCTGAGGAGCGAT
>JAUTBT010017957.1:0-21851 GCA_032361225.1 Lepetodrilus schrolli
TGCCACTCTACAGACATCGCATCCTATCAATATCACGTCAGAAAAGTAACTTTCGCGAACATTGATGCCGGGCCCCCTGGGGCTGGATTTGAACCTGGAACCTTTCTATACTATCCTATAATGTGCTTTCACCTTTGACACGCACATGCATATTCCAAGAATGCACTGTAAATTTCATCACAATTACTTTACTCAGTTTATACATATACCAATTTATGTGACCGCATTTGAAAGAAATATGAAAAATAATAATATTGTCGTATCATTAAATTTTGACGGTGGTATATATAGACCTCTATAACACAAAGTACTACCCGTCTGCTATATCAGCTTCGCTGGACGCAGACGTTAAACTTAAACTCGACGACGACAAAGTACCAAAACCATGTATTTTTTTTATGTAGGCATTTCTTATTTCTTTAATTTGTCGCTATGCAGGTAACCAAGGTAACCGCTGGATCCGAGGTCAGGTCAGTATTCCAACCAATCAGCCGGGGGTTTTCAATGTGGTGTTTGAGGCTGTCAGAGGTGCGTCCTACAAGGGAGACATTGCCCTAGATGACATTTCCATCAAACTGGGAACCTGCGGAGTACGGCCAGGTATTGCTTCCTCTGTTAACCGCTACATCGTTCATGAATTTTATGTTTTTTTTCTAAAATGCATTTCAAGATTTACGTGTTTGGTTTTTTGTCTTCTGTTTTAGGAATGAATTAAATTGTTCTCTATCATGTTTTCGTATTTTTTTATTGCCAGATAATAATTAAGAAATAAAAAAAAATAAAAAAATATTGAAAAGCAGTGGGACATGCAGAAAATGTAGCTTGTTGCCCAATATACTTGTGCAGACAAATCAAATATACATACTTTCAGGTGCACACATGTACCACAAATGTGATTGTATGCCTTTAGCATTATTATCATCTTGGAAAAGCACTTTTTTTTTATTATAGTATAATATTGTTATTATTATTATTTTATAGCAGCGAACATTTCAAGATATTTTGCCATTCATACTTGAATGAACAAAATCTGCACATTATCATGAAAGCCCCTTAAGGTATTTTCTTTTAGCAAAACTAAATATAGTCCTATATGAAATGCTGAATATTATTATTTATTATTATTAAACCTATAACTGCAAATCTGGCAGTGCATCATGTGAACATTTAAAATAACAAAGCCCCCATCACTATAATTACTGACAATGTCTCGTTTCCTAGGCAACTGTGACTTCGAGATCGACCGGTGCAGCTGGAGTAACTCCCGAAGCGACAACTTTGATTGGCTGACGGGCAGCGGACGAACTACGAGCACGTCAACTGGGCCGGCCAGCGATCACACGACAGGAAACGCAACAGGTGGGTCAGAGATCGGCAGCATCAATATCAGGAAGCGCCCTGTGACTGACACGGATTCATATACATTTGGCAAGATATCTGCGTGTGAACTTTTCTGCATTTCAACTTAAACTTGCAAAGAAAATGGTCAGAATAGCAGCGACACTGAAAATGCTTTGTACCGACATAACTGTATACAAGACGCTTTGAGTAATCTTCCAAAAGTACGAATTCATACCATCGTAGAAACTGTCTTTGAATATCACCGGACTAGGTGGTTAAGTTGTTGTTTTTTATGGCCAAACCAAATTAATTACTCCTTTTCATGGGTCTGCTTGCTGTGATGTGATATGATCCAGGAGACCTCCTTTGAATTATCAATGACGTGCTCCATTCTAATTACTCATTGATGGATATACCTGTTGTCGTACAATACTGTTCATCAAATTCCCAATTAATTATCTCGTCGCGTATGGGTGAAACATTACCGCTGCGACGTAAGCACTAATTCATCCATCCATTTAATTATCCTTTTACAAGTTACGGCCAGACCAAATTAATTACTCGTTTCATGGGTCTGGTAGCTGTAACGTGATATGATCCATGAAACAGGAAATCATCACTGAATTATTCATTTACAAGTTACTCTTTTTGAAGGCAAAACAAAATTAATTACCGTTGCCATGTCGTCTAGGAAAGTACCTGTTCATCGAGACGTCTGCTCCGCGGCGCCGTGGCTACAAGGCCGACCTTGTGAGCGCCACGTTTCCCCCAGCAGCACAGTGTCTGACGTTCTACTACCACATGTTCGGTCCCACCATCGGCACTCTCAACATTCTGCTCAGTGCCAAGAACCAGAACCAGACCTCGTCCTCCTCTGTTGTCACGTGGACGTTGTCAGGGCAACAGGGCAACACGTGGAAGAAGGCTGTTGTCCCGATACCGAGACAGACAATAGGATATCAGGTACCATGCGAATTCGGATTTTTCCGGATTAAATATTTTGGCCGAAAATTACAGATGGTCATTAATGATTTTGTTTTTCTATCTGAAATGTATGATTTTTGAAGATTTTTTTTTTTTTTAACGTTAATTAAAAAGGCATCATGAATTTAAATCAGACAGTTATCCATTTTTTCTTTTTTAACAAACTGCCATGATTTGATTGCGTAATTAGTTTTGTGTTAGCTTAACCCTACCCCTTTTTGGATTACTCAGTGGTTGATGGTATTTGGGATTCTGTGATTGCTTTCAGCAGAAAGGAGGTTAAATGCCCCAGAGTATAAATATCGTGCCGATAGTCATAAGACTTTTTGTTGTTATAGATAACGATACAAGGCGTCCGTGGTAACTCCTATACAGGTGACATCGCCATCGACGACATTGCCTTTTCCGCGGCCAGTCCTTGCACTCTGACCCCTGGCAATGCCCAGGTCACGACCCCACCGAAAACAACTGCACCAACGACTGTGGCCGCAACTATTCCAAGTCAGTTAATTTCCTGTGTTGCTTCTTGGGTAACTTCCTCACGTATGGGTGAAAGATTCCCTCCGTGACGTAAAACAATAATTCATTTACTCCTGCGTAACTCCCAAAAGGGCACATCTATGTTAATTACATGTGCAAGGGTCGTGTATGGGTGAAATATTCCCACTGTGACGAAAAACACTAATTCAATCAAAAAGAATATGCAAGGGTTCTTTAATGTATTAAGCGCACTTGAATTCAATTGACCAATCGGCCGTCTCGAAAAATTTTAATGGAAATTGTTGAAAGGATGTCGAAAATTACAAAGATTTCGATGTAGCTGGTGGTACATTGATATGGTTAATGTAGGCAATTGATTGGTTAGTCCACTCCAAGAGAACCCTTGCAATATTATGTTTACTACTGGAGTTGTCAAAGACGTATTCTGACATCGTTGAGAAATTTCAGTTACATTTCAGTACATTTAGTTTGCAACCCACGCTACACTATACCACTGCTATGTATTACCGTGGGGTATTACGTCTCTTTATGTGAAGGAGGCGTGTCAACCTATGCCAATGTTGATTGGTTCCGATATGACCATCACAGAAATGTTCTTTTCACTGCGACGCGTTAAATTTGTTCCAAAGATGGATACCGAACCACAGATAGAGGCATAAAGCCCCATGGTATGGCTAACATATAGCAGAGTGGAATCGTGTGCTATGGGTTACATACGATGCATTGCAAGATGCTGCAGAGATGTTAGAAAGATGTTGTGCTGTTGAGAATGTTTTGTAGTGCTAGTCACAAGCAATTTACTGATGGTTTTAATACACCGTTTATGTTTAGTTTGCATAGACGCTTGCTCACCACTGTTTGCAAGCAATTGCAATATCTCATCGCTCGATTCTCTTTGGAATAAATAAGTAAATTCACCATCACCTTCAATCACTAGACTTGTATGCTCTCGGCAGTTATGTACCAGCAAATTTTCGCATGGAAATTTGGCATGAAATTCATACGTCTCTTTTTCTTTCAACCAAGACGGCTTCAACTGCAACTTCGACAAGAATGTGTGTGGCTGGATTCAGAGCAGCACTGACAACTTTGACTGGACGCGGAACTCTGGAATAACATCCAGTGGAGGGACTGGACCACAGGCTGACCACACGTCCGGACGTGAGTAGAACTGCCCAGAACAAATGTTCAATATCCAATGTCATATACTCTGATATATAAATAAGTATGTAGATTGAAAGCATTTGTGCCGATCATGTTAGTATTTATTTATTTATTAATTATTTATTTATTTATTTAGGTATTTAGGTATTTAGTTTAGTTAGTATTTATTAGTTATTATTATTTATTATTTATATATTTATATATTTATTTATTTATTTATTTATTTATTTATTTATTTATTTATTTATTTATTTATTTAATGTATTATGTCGCTGTGGGAATATTTCACCCATAGGCGACTTAAAGCATTAAATAAATATATTGTGTAAGATATCCTTCTTAATATGTTTATGCAAGATGCATGTTGTGCAAGATAGTATATATGTTGTAAGATATATGTTGTGCCAGGTATATGTTATTTAAGATATATATTGTGCAATATATGTTATGTAAGATAAAGATTGCAAGATATATAATTTATTTTGTTATGTTGTGCAAGACATAAGATATATGCTATTGTGGTTCATACAAGAAAAAGTACCGTAGTTCTCAATTTTGTATGTGGATTTTCATTATTTCTATAACCTAACTGCTGGCTTAACTGACAATGTAATCACAATCATAACCAAAATGTTAAATTTTAAGCAATTTAATTAATTTGTATATATAATTATACATAGATAATTCCACATTTCTCACCTTCTGAAAATATGTATATTGTAGGCTTTCCTCCCAAACTAAGCAATACAGCCAGTAAATCACACACGTCCATACTCTCATCACCAGATGGCTACTACATGTACATCGAGACCTCCAACCCACGGCGACCAGGGCAGAAGTCTCGGCTGATCAGTCCAGCGGTACCTGCGGGTGGCGCCACCTGCCTGGAGTTCTTCTACCACATGTACGGCCCCCACGTGAACACCCTCAGCGTGTACCTCTCCCGCGGCGGCAGGCTGGGCTCCGCGGTGTGGACCAAGCAGCACACTCAGGGCAACGCCTGGCACCGAGCGACTGTGCAGATAAACGCAGGCGTCAAGACGAACGTAAGTGACTTACGTTCAAGGTTCCATCGCATGTTTTTATACATAAGGTTGTTATTAACATGTGGGCGCATAAGCCATGGATGTAACTCGCTTTTTCTGTCATTTCTCATGATTACCTTATACAATAGTCCCGAGCAACCTCATTTATTCTTAAAAAAACCAAGAATTGTTCACAAACTTGTTTTCACCAATATGTAAACATATTGGGCTTGAGATAAATAATTTCACTCGTGGCTGAAGTTTCGAGGATGCATTTGCCAGCAGGAGAACAGTATTACGGGAAGAGTTTTAAAACAGCGTCATGCATAGCTCGGAGTTATACCCTTGAGAGATGTAACAGATGTCGCTATATTAATTGATACTTCTGTTGTTATCGTCGCGAATGGGTGAAAGATTCCCGCTGCGACGTTAAGCACCAAATTAACTAACTAACTAACTACTTCCGTTGTCCAGATCGTGTTCGAAGCATCACGAGGAATCAGCTACCTTGGCGACATCGCCATTGACGACGTCAGTCTCCTTCCCGGCTCTTGTAGCCAAAGTAAGTTGCTATGCTTGTTTAACTCCGGATCTGGGATTCCAACCGGAATTACTGGAATGCGAGTCCAACGCTCGAGCGACTGAGCCAAAGGGGTAACACCTGGTCAAGACCAGTAGGAGCATCCTATTTTCCACGGCTACACTTGCTTGAACCAAAGTGTTTCTCTTACCATGCTAACCTTACCTGTGTGTCTATGGTATTTGTTGTTTAGTGTACATCGTAATGGACCTTTGGGGCGGGTGGTAGCGCAGTGGTAGAACAGTTGGACTTCAGAGCCAAGGTTCCAGGTTCAAATACCGCCCCAGGGGCCCGGCATCAATGTTTGCGAAAGTTACCTTTCTGGCGCGATATTGATAGGATGCGATGTCTGTAGAGTGGCAATGCAATTACCATCCTTGGTCTTGTCAGTACCAGCCAATGCTCACAGGTTTACTGCAACATTCAGCACTACGGATTCACTCAGTCAGTTACGAGTTACTAACAAGCGCCAAACTCTGCACCGTAAAGTTACGCTCATAGCGCTTAGATTCAGCTTCATTCAGGAGTTACTAACGACTCCTGCTAAATGTTTGTTCCCTACAGTCACACCCAGTCCAAGCAGTAGTCAAGGATCGCAGATAGACTGCAACTTTGAGCAGCCCAGGATGTGCGGCTACTATCAGGGCAAGAAGGACAGCTTTGATTGGACACGGAGAGCGTCAGGAACCCAGTCACAGGGCACTGGTCCTGCCAGTGATCACACATACAAGACAACATCAGGTGAACACCCACAGACACCCACAGATTCCACATCTCTGGGAATCTGTTCCATAGAACGATCGTTGCGCTACAAAAGACGTAACTCCTGTGATGTAGAGAGAGTTGCGACACTCGTAGTGCTGAGAGAGACGTAACTCTTGTGAGTGTGGTATGAGTTGCGACACTCGTAGTGCTGAGTGTGGTATGAGTTGCGACACTTATATGCTGAGAGAGACATAACTCTTGTGAATATGTAGGGAATTGTGACTTTTGTAATTCAAAGAGATTGTGTAGTGAGTTACGACTCATTTCGCTAGTCGTTCTATGGAACAGGACCCTTGACATGGATTAAACTGATTCTTTTAATTTTCTCTCTCAAAATAGATCGGCCATTTTATGTTATTATTGTTTTTAATTTTGACTTTAGTCACCGTAAAACTTTACCGAATTTACTGACATATTCTCTCATGTTAATATTTCATTTGTTGATAATTTTAAAGGCATACAATCACTGTTTGTTGACATCTATCATGGTCAAATGTATTTTACCTGAAAATTTGTACATTGGATTTGTCTACACAATTATATTGTGCAACAATTGTATGCCTTTATTTATTTACGGTGTTTAATTAAAACGGTTAATTCTGTCAGGGTCGTACATGTACATCGAAAGTTCTTCACCACGGCGCCGCGGTCAAAGGGCTCATCTGTGGACCCCCATTTTCTCCATGAATGACGGCAGATGTCTGACCTTCTGGTACCACATGTATGGCGCCGGTATGGGAACTCTCAATGTGTACGCTGCTCTGGTGTTGCCCCGCGGGGTGGTCCGGCTAGGAAACCCAATCTGGCACTTGTCTGGTAACCAGGGCAACCAATGGAAGCAGGAGTATGTGACTCTACCGAGATACAGTAAAATGAACGTAAGTTACTATTTCTGTTGCTTCCGAGTGGAAAATTGGTCAGCAGTTTATTTGGATGGATGGATGGGTGGATGGATGGATGGGTGGGTGGATGGATGGGTTGTTTGGTGGGTTGGTGGATAGATGGATGGGTGGATGAATGATGGATGGGTTGGTGGGTGGGTTGGTGGATAGATGAATGGATGGGTGGATGGATGATGGACGGGTTGGTGCATGGGGGGTTATGGATGGATGGAAGAAAGGAATGGAGGAAGGAAAAGAGGAAGGAAGGATGGATGGGGCCAGATGGACAGGAAAGACAATCTTTATTATCCTCCAATAATGGGAAATTGCTTTACGTCTTAAAGGCACACGAAATGTATGCGTATGGGTTTTATTAGCACTACATGAACATTATTTGTTCTAAATTGGAATTGTCATCATTGAGCTGCTTTGATAGGGATGACAGACAACATCTGTGCTCTGTAAATACTCGTACACTATCGTTATGGGATTGACCAATCAGAAATGCATACACGTGACTATTTTGGAATTGTTTCAGGTTGTGTTTGAAGGCATAGTCGGCACTTCCTTCACTTCAGACGCTGCCATTGATGATGTCAAACTAATTTCATCCTGCCCAACACAGGGTGAGTGGTAAAATAATGAAGCCTCATTGAATGTTTCGAAAAGTATACTTATCTAACAATTATTAAACATTGAGGTTTCTTTTCCGCAGTCTTACCTGTTAACCTCTCACTCTCACGGTTTTGACCCTCTCACTCATTTTTAACACTCATTATTTTAACTCTCTCACTCTCATTGTTTTAACACTATTGGTTTTAACCCTCTCATTGATTTTTAACTGTCTCATGGTTTTACCCCCTCTCTCATACTATTTTTATCCCTCTCACTCTTACTTTTAACCCATCATTCACTTGTTTTAACCCTCTCACTGTTTAACCCTCTTACTAGTTTAACCCTTTTTTTTAACCCTCACTGTTTTAACCTCTCACTCTCACTGTTTTAACCCTCTAGCTCCTTGACTGCTGTGGCTCCAGAATAAATTTGAATGATAAAAATGGCATAGATTTTAACCCTATCACTCTCACTGTTTTAACCTCTCACCCTCACTGTTTTAACCTTCAAACTCTCACTGTTTTAACCCTCTAGCTCCTTGACTGCTGTGGCTCTGGTGGGCATCCATGGCGTACAGGCAGACAAGGGTTAAGGGAGATGTCAGCTGTCATGATGCCTTCGATAGTGAAACAATCTCGAAGTCATTGTGACATCTGATGTTTCTCTTGATGTCAAATCTACAGAATAAATTTGAATGATTAAAAGGGCATATATATTTTTTAAATAAAAATGTATTGGTGAGAGATTCCTGCTGCAACATAACACAACACATCACTAAGGTAGAAGTCACGCATGGGTGAAATATTCCTGCTTGCAATATTACGCAACACATCACTAAGGTAGAAGTCACACATGGGTGAAATATTCCTGCTGCAACATTACGCAACATCACTAAGGTAGAAGTCACACATGGGTGAAATATTCCTGCTGCAATATTACGCAACACATCACTAAGGCAGAAGTCACACATGGGTGAAATATTCCTGCTTCAACATTACGCAACACATCACTAAGGTAGAAGTCACACATGGGTGAAATATTCCTGCTGCGACATAAAGCACTAATTCGTTCATTCATACTCATGTAAAAAAATCAAATAAAATTTAAAGATTTGATATGTGATAGTTTTTTTGTTTATAAGTGTGTTTGTGTCTCTAGCACATTTCTTTCTATTGATACAAATTCTGGTTATATTGAACTGCAGGATTCTCTATGTTGAGGCTTTTGATTGGTGTTTCAGGTGATTGTAACTTTGAAACCAGAACTTGTGGTTGGGTCAATTCGCACACGGACAATTTTGATTGGGTGAGGTACAAGCCCGTTGTTGGGAAATTTGGCTCCCACCCTTCAGCTGATCATACACTGGGAAGCAGAGGTAATTCTGCAGTTTATCTGCATATCTACACCAAAATACATGCAACAAAATACATTAATGTCTGGCAGATATTTTGTGGGGAAGCCAGAGATCCAGACTAACATTCTGAGTCGGGGCAAGTATCAAAGGCACCAAAGGTTTTAAATGTTAAAAAGTATGTTGCACGCAGTGCAATTTGTGCCCCTGTACGTCGGGAATATGTTAGTTTAGAGCCCTGGAAACATTCTACCAAATATCGGAACTCGTCTTGTGGAACCTGGTGCCATCCTTCCCTGAATGCATCTGCAAGTTCTTGAAGAGTACCTGGAGCCTGTAGACATTTGGAAATTCTTTGTTGTTAAAATAATATAAAGCTAAATTTATGTGTGTCCAAAAACGGCTACTGGCCTTTAATTTTAGTACATATCTGCTAATTAAATATGATAATAATAGTTACATGTTATTGTTTGTTTCATATCTATTGACTCCCCTATGTTATTATGTTTACGTTGTAAAGCACTTTTTAACATACCTTGTATATAAAAATGGTATAATAATAATAATTTATAAATAATAAAAATTAAAATAATTATTTTTATTATTTTTAAAGTGTGATATATAAGAATAGTATTATAATAATAATAATTCTTAAATAATACAAAAATTTAAATAATTAAAATAATAATAAAAAAGTGTGCTATATAAGAATAGTATTATAATAATAATAATTTATAAATAATAAAAATAAAAATACATTTTTTAAATAATAAAAAAGGGTTCTATATAAGAATAGTATTATAATAATAATAATTTATAAATAATAAAAAACATATATATAATTTTTTTTAAAAGGTGTTATTTAAGAATAGTATTATAATAATAATAATTTAAATAATAATAATATTTTTATTTTTAAAAATAACAACTGCATTGTAAAGCACTCTTGAACATAATTTGTATGGAAAGGGTGCTATATAATTGGATAATAATAATAATATGAATGAGCTATGTGATACACAATGATGGTGGGTGATATAGGTACCAATGATACTGACAGGTATTTATGTTCAAAGATACCTACCAATATTGTATGCTAACGGGTACCCATGATGATATATCTGTTCACAGGTACCTACATGTTGGTCGGAGATGCGATGCGCGTCCGTGCAAACCTACGAGCAGACTTCGTCTCGGAGACCATGAGCCCTACGAGTTCCAGCAAAAGATGCATGTCATTCTGGTATTCCATGATTGGTGCTAACTTTGCTTCCCTGAGCATCGCTATCCAACAGGTTTGGCTAACTAATAATAATATATAATAATAACAGCAATATGTAATAATAATAAATAATAATAATAATGGCCATTTGTAATAATAAATAATAATAATAATAAAGGCCATTTGTAATAATAATTAATAATAATAACGGCCATTTGTAATAATAATAAATAATAATAATAATGGCCATTTGTAATAATAATTAATAATAATAATAAAGGCCATTTGTAATAATAATTAATAATAATAAAGGCCATTTGTAATAATAATAAATAATAATAATAATAATGGCCATTTGTATCACACCATTGTCATATTATTATAGGGATCAGTCAGTGGATAATTGTGCACCTATTTTACCTTCTCAACTCCCTGGGTAGTATACAACCCATACTGCGATTGCAGGCACTAGCATATCAGAATTCTCAATTCCATCTCGTCCTACTGGTTACCCATTCACAGCTGGGTGGACAAGAGCAGTGTGGATCCAAGTACTTTGCTCAAGAGTGCTGCATGATGACTAGCTGCGTGTTAAAACCAGAATAAGCAACATTATGAAAATCTACAAAGAATGGAGTAATATTAAACCAGGCGGTGTTATGAGTGTGGGTACCTGGTAGGATGAGATGGACATGTTAATTCTAACCTTCTAACAGCAACTTGTGTGAATGTGTACTGACTGATGCTTTGACTTGAGTAATAATGCAAGACTATGAGCATGATTTTCAATGATAGAATCGACTCATTACAAATGCATTCATTCGTTATTGTTATTATTATTATGGTTATTATTATGCGTACTGATTGATACTTTGAGCAGGGTAATCATGCAAGGCTATGAGAAAGATTTTCGAGGATGGATTCGTTATTGTTATATTATTATTGTGATTATTATTGTGATTACATCACGTTTCACAGGGAGCCAACCAGACCGTGATATGGTATCTAAACAGCGCCTCAAGCAGCGGCTGGCACAACGGTCAGGTTTCCTTCTACAGCAGTCAGTCCTACACCATCATCTTCTCCGCAGTAAGGAAGGGAGGCGTTAGAGGATACCTCGCCCTCGACGACATCACGTTCAAGCCTGGAACATGTGCACGTACGTTTTCTTTTCACTTTGGGATGTCGGACCATGTTTGGAGTGTCACTTTTGATATCACGTTCAGCCCAAGCAATAAATCAATGAATTAATCAAAGACAATAATTCTGATATATTTTATAGTTTTGCCACCAAGTGCCATGGGATCCACTCTTCGTCCCATGGGAACTCCTTCCTCCAGACCAGCTCTGGCGACATCAGGTAATGTCCTACTTTCAATTTCACTTTGATATGTTATCTTATAATCTCCTACTTTCATGTCTGTATTACGTTCTCTTGATAATCAGATAACTAATGGTATGTAAAACATTTCTTTTTGAGAGTGCGATCTTATTCTCAAGTTGAAATGGGAGGTCATCAGCTGTCAGTCAATGCATAGCGCATTTATGTGTGACTGGTTTAGGTCACCGGATTTTGAATGAATCTCGTGTAAACTTACAGTCCCTATTTGACAGCAATTGTAATTCGGAGAACTCGGACAATTTTCAGCACCATCGCCGTACGACTGCACATTTGAGAGTGGACTGTGTGGCTGGGTCCAAGCCAAGGACGACACGTTCGACTGGACCCGCAACCACGGAGGTACCACCTCCACCAGGACCGGGCCGTCCTCCGATCACACCCTCGGGACCACCTCTGGCTACTACCTCTTCATCGAGACATCGTCGCCGCGGCACTACAACGACAAGGCGCGACTCCTCGGGAAAGTCATCACGGACGCCACGTCCGCGAAGTGTCTGCGATTCTGGTACCACATGTACGGTCCCAACGTCAACACGCTGAGCGTGTACCTCCAGCAAGGACGCCAGCTCGGACACGCCATGTGGACCAGACACGGGACGCAGGGGAACAAGTGGATAGGAGCCAGCGTGGACATCTCCGCAAACGCATCGTACCAGATCGCTTTCGAGGGCGTCAGGGGAACCAGCTACCTGGGAGACATTGCCATCGACGACATCTCAGTGACCAATGGACTATGTGGTAGGTACATGCTAGATTTTGGGATGGGTGAGCACAATGGTACAACATTTTGGCAAAAGGCCCTGGGTTCAAATTCTGGGTCTCGAGAGCCCGTCATCAATATTCGTGAAAGTTACCTTTCTGAGTGATTATGATAGGATGCACTGTCTGTACTGTGGCAGTGCAGTTATCACCCTTGGTCTGTCAGTACCAGCCAGAACCTGCAGGTTTACTGCAACACATGATGTTGCAGGTTTCCTACTGACAGAAAATTACAATTTGAACGAATTAATATTATTTATTAATCAGATTTGTTAATTCAAGTAGTCAAAGATTTCCTACATGCTCTATGTATTTGAATGCAGGTGCTCTTCACACGTGCGGTTTTGAGGACATTCACGTGTGCGGCTACCAACAGGACAAGCGAGACAACTTTGACTGGACACGCATGCATGGCCGGACTTCGTCCACAAGGACTGGTCCATCCAGTGATCACACATACGGCACAAACGCAGGTCTGTACACAGTTCTACACGTGTTAAAATCACGCGATTGTGTCCATTTCTCTCACATCTCCAGGGCTCCACATTAACTTTTTGTCTCGGCAGTCCGATATAGGGACACTTTCACCTGTCTGAAATATTAATTTACATGTCCGTGTGTTTTAAACGAAAGATTTCATTTGTTGCTAAGAGGCGGCCATTTTAACCGCACTGCTTACTACCGTCTACAATGAGTGCTCATTGGTCAAAACATGCGATGGATTTTGAACTAATCTAATCATATTCATTTACATGGAAGCATCTAGCAGGACAAACCTTGACCTATGTTTCCCATCCTATCCAGGATACTACATGTACATCGAGGCATCAGGCAGGAGTGCAGGACAGAAAGCTCGCCTCATCTCCTCCGATCAGAAGTCAACCGACGGTGCCTGTCTTTCCTTCTGGTACCACATGTATGGCCAGACCACGGGCTCGCTGAACGTCTATGTGAAGACCGGGGACAACCTTGGCGGACCTGTGTGGACGAGGACGCAGAGCCAGGGGAACCGCTGGATACAAGGCAGCGTCACAGTCCAGTCTCCGGGATCCTGGGAGGTAAGGGGGACAACTGCTGGGAGGTGAATGGTAGAGATATCTGATTGTTTGAACAATTTATAGCATCAGTAACAAGGACCAGTTTTGTAAAGTAATTTGTTAATTATTATTTGAACACATGTTATTTAAATATATCTTGACAAATTTATTTTGACAAATTTATTTTAACAAGTGTATTTTACCAAATTTGTTTAACAAATTTATTTTAACAAATTCATTTAAATTTAATTGAAATTTATTTAATTTTTATTTATTTAATATTTCATATTTGTATGTTTATTTAATTTTTTATTTATTTATCAGACATGGCAATTTTCTGCGGATCTCCGGAAATCCGCTGATTTATTTGTCCAGGGGTCGATTTATTCGCAAATAATTCAAAAATTAAATATTAAAGATAGCAATGGCATATTTCCAGGCTGTGTTCGAGGGTGTCCGCGGATCGGGTTTCACCGGAGATATCGGCATCGACGACGTTCTCATCACCAACGGCGCCTGCAGTAACCAAGGCGACTGTACCTTTGAAAAGGGCTCGTGCATGTGGCGGAACATTGGTGGGGACACGTTTGATTGGCTGTCCAGCACGGGCGGCACGACCAGTCGATTCACAGGGCCGTCGTCCGATCACACCACAGGAAACAGCCATGGTGAGACTCTCATGAAGTGATAATATTTGCAGCGGTCAGGCTTGCTATGGTTTTGGCTGATATGGTATGTTATATGCAATGCTAAAACCTTTGAAATTTAACATCACTTTTTGTAGGTATGATTCATCCACATTCCTATCCCAGAAAATTTAAAGACTTCACTTATCCATCTTCAAGACCTGACACCGAGATTATAAACATGCACAACTCAAGGTTTTGTTCACAGATTTCCATATGAATTTTGAGCTTGAGCATGAAATCGTACTCAAAAGGTTTCGTAATCTCTGGACCTGGTGTAATGCCCCAGACAATACCCCCTACCTGCTTTCATTAACTGCTCATTGCTCTGTGTGGCGTCTATGGAGCAACTGGACCTTCGTTTTAGAGGATGCTATACACACCGCTTCTCTGCACATGCTGTCGTCGCGGATGGGTGAAATATTCCTGCTGCGACGCAAAGCAACAAATCATCCGCCCGTGGTACGTGCTGTAAGCTGGGTTGTGTCCTTGCAGGAAAGTACATGTTCATCGAGACGTCGGCACCGCGGGCCCGAGGAGATCACGCGTGGTTCGTGAGTCCAGTCCTCCCAGCATTCCCTGGGACCCGCTGCATGACCTTCTGGTACAACATGTACGGACAAACCATCGGTAAGTCTTGTAACGCAACGTCGGTGGTCACAGGGATCAGAATCTTCCGCAGATTTAATCTGGGGTATTTGGGGTATCTCGTACACGAGTCAATCTCGTACACTTTCCCTGCGGCCACTGGATCCCAACTTTTTCAGCTAAATTTCACATTCTCATCCATGAACAGGAAACCGTTGAGCTTCCTGAGCTCTGTAGAATCGAATAATTCTCATTGTTTCAGCTTTTAGATATTATCAGGAATGGTATGGAACCTGATGGTTTTTGATGTATTTACCACTCATACGACATTGAATACTGTCATATCCAATTAATTGCATATATTCTTGTATTTGGTTTCCAGGATATTAAAATTCTCCGATTTTGTTATTAAAAAATGTCACAGTTATTCTTTGTTCTCAAATGATTACTAAGCCAAACGTTACAATAACCCAGCTCCGAGTATCAAATATGCACAGAATACATACAGAATTTGCATGCACATGTCAAAGGTCAAAACACATGAACAACAACGTCTGAGGCGTTGTAGCACTAATAATGCATAGTTTTATCATCTATTCTGCGCTACATGTTTGTCACTAAAACTATAAAGAATTCTCGTTGTTGTGATACGCATTTTAATAGCAATATACGATACTATAATGTACTTTCACCTTTGACTTATTTGAAACTCTTGAGCTGGATTATTGTTGTGTATCTGGTCCTCAAGATGTCGCAGTTCTCCGACATATATTTTTCTTCTAGGTTCGCTGAACGTTTACATTGCTGACCAGGCCAACACCACACATCAGTTTGCGTGGGGATTGAGTGGTAACCAAGGGCAACCATGGCATCAAGGACAGTTCCCTATACAGTCACAGAAAGCTGGATACATGGTGAGGATAAATAAATAGTCCAATCTGGATACAGCAATGCTTAACATTTACAGGCATGGCAATTTTCCGCAGAAATCTGCCGATTTATTTGTCCAGGCTTGATTTATTTGCCCTGGGCGTGGCTTGGGGGCATGCAGCCCGGGGTTGTTTTCCGCTGAAATCACAATTGTCTGTTGCCAGAGTTTAGAAAAACGTGATTAGCCATGTGGTAAATGTCCGTCAAACAGTAGCTTAGCAAAGTAAGCATAACTCGGGTGACTTTGTATTTGGGTATAAATTATATTGTGAAACGCATTATGCCTGGAAGAAATGGCAACAAAAATGTTCTGGATCGATGTTTAAAGCTTGACAAACATTTTGAGGGTGTGTGGCCTATAGATCAAGTAAATACTCAGTATGTGTCCGATTTTATGCTTCCAGATTCGCGTTGAAGGCATCACTGGATCCAACTACTATGGAGACATCGCCATTGACGACATCACATTCACATCATCTGTTTGTAGATGTGAGTGACAAACATTATCAGTAATAATAATAGTAATAGTAATAGTAATAGTAATAATAGTAATAGTAATAATAATAGTAATACAATTAGTATTAATAATAGTAATAGTAATAATAATAATAATAATAATAGTAGTAATAATAGTAATAATAACAAAAGTGGGTATGTTAATCCAAGCTTGAAGATTCACAAAAAATGCTTCACACATGTGAAATATCTTCAGAATATATATTTTTTTAAATATCCATTTCAGAAATTATAATCGTTACACATTTTTAAATGCATTAAATTTGTAAATATTGATTACGCTACTGTCAGAATTTCCACCTAATAGCATGAAATATTTTTTTGGATTATTCATAGACTTTGGACTGTAAAGAAAAATGGTTCTGTTTTTCCTTGATAATTTTCAGTTTTAATATGTAAGAGTTACTTCAATAATATTTATAAAATGCAAATTTCTAAAAATCATTGTCGTTATATTTTATTTAAATATTTATTAACTACTTTCGCGTTGCTAAGGCCTAGTAATTTATTTTATGGTCATGTTAATTGAAATTAATATTTGAAATTGAAAGTGGAACTGATCTTTTGTTTGTTTAGATTTGCCGACCATAGCCAACCCAGCTAAGATGACTCCAACTGCTGCTACTCAAACCGGCCCTACACCCAGCCCCTTTGGTAACAACCACTGCTGATACTGTTGAAAATATATCCCTGGAGATCATGCTTTAACCTTCTCCACGCCAAAGGCATCCAGAGATGCCCTATGTTGCATAATGCATCTTATCCTCTTTTTAACGTAATTTCGTCACGTATGGATGAAAGATTCACGCTGTGACGTAGAACAATAATTCACTCACTTAATGTAATTATAATCTGGATAAAACTGTGACATGAATTTAGACCTTTTTTTAAAGTGTTAATTTTGAACCCAGTGAAATCTAATTAAAATCAGATTTCGTTTGCTCATTAAACATTTTGACATTGGTAAACTAGCGGATGTTCAAATATCCGAATGTCAGTTTCAGATCTGATTTTAATGAGTGGAACCCAGTGATGTCTCATTTTCATTATATTTTAATTTCTTTCCCAGTGTCCAATTCTAAATGGGATTGCGATTTTGAGCAAGGAATGTGTTCGTGGACCCAAGCCAAAAACGACAATTTTGACTGGACAAGAACCCAGGGTCCGACTGGATCCATAAGTACCGGACCCACAGTTGACCATACAACAGGAAAACGTAAGTATACATACTTTAACTCTGTTTTTAAGCGTTGACTTTAGCATTGAACCGTAGTCTAGATGTTTTCAACAATATTTGGTCACAAAATATCCCACCCTAAATTATAGACCATTTGAATACTGTATCAAATTAAAACTTCTGAATTTGAGTGAATTTCAATATGGCATCTTCAGTGGTCTGCAGTTAAATCAAGGTTAATGATATGCTTACTTCCAAATTATCTCTTAAATTATGTTACAGAGCTCCCATCTCTATTTTTACACTCACAGAAAATGGCTCTTACATGTACGTCAAAGTTATGGTACTGCTTTCTCTCAGTTTTCACGATCACAGAAAATGGCTATTAAAATATATTGAGGTTGTATTACTGCATTTTGTCGCTCTCTGTTATTCCCACACATAGGAAATGGTTATTACATGTACATCGAGACATCGGCACCGAGGGTTACCAACGACACTGCGCGCCTCGTGTCTGCGCCCTTGGCGAAAAACCAGCAATACTGTCTTCAGTTCTGGCACCACATGTACGGACCTCACATCAACCGACTCAGCATTTATCTGCAGGTGACTTGTGCCTGATTTACTATCTTGACTTGTGCCAAAATTACAATCCATCAACTCGGGTTCAAAACCCAGGATCGGCATGGTTGTCGGTTATATATAGTTGTGCCAGATTTACAATCTACATGCCATGTTAATGAATACATTCAAGTGGTCTAAGATGTACTACATACTATCTCTCTCTCTCTCTCCCTCCCTCCCTCCCTCCCTCTCTCTCAAGAGAGAGAGAGAGGAATGGAGGAGAGAGAGAGAAAGAGAGTGATCAGGCTAGGTTCATTTGACTTCTTAGTATACTGTGTCTGAGTGGGCTATCCATGTTTATCCATTATGCATGCAAGCCAGGATGTGTGAATAAATCTTGAACGTGGCTTTAAACCCCAAATCAATCAATCAATCTTACTCAAGAAGCACAGCATCACTGTTTGCCAAAGTTACCTTTCGGACGCGATCATGATAGGATGCACTGTCTGTACTGTGGCAATGAGAACATGGGATAGTGTACTAACTCTATGTTGTGTTGCTTCAGCACGGATCTAACCTCGGCACACCGGTCTGGTCAAAGATGAAGACCCAGGGCAACGTGTGGATCGCTGGTCACGTGCACATAACTCCACAGACGGCACCATTCAGCATCGTCTTCGAGGGCGTACGTGGCCCGAGCTATGCAGGAGACATCGGCTTGGATGACATCAAGGTTTCCCAAGGAACATGCGCCCAACCTGGTAAGTATTAGTGGAAACGACAACAAAATTGATCGGATTATATTTTTAATATTCAGCTTTTTAAAATTAAATTTGTTGTTGAATCAAAATGGCGGATGTTTTCAGACGGCATCGCCTGCACATTTGAACAGAACGACAAATGCGGCTGGACACAGGACAAAACTGACAAATTTGATTGGTCAGTTCATGGAGGTCGAACATCGTCGGCCGGAACTGGTCCTAACTATGACCACACGCTTGGAACCATCGCAGGTACGACGGTCAAGATAGTAAAATATCAGCAGTGTATAAAAATGTCTGCCAACTATATTGCGAAACAGCACTGTCTTATCGCCATGCTATCAGTCGTGGAATTCATCCTTGGTCTATCAGTAACAGCCAGTACTCGCAGGCTTACTGCAACATTCAGCACTACGACAAGCCATGATATAAGTTAACAAATCTTGATATCAGCTCTAAACCCCCAATTAAAAGATTAATAAAAAATATATAATAGAATCATCGTGGAACCATTGAACAAATTTGATTACTTTTTTTTCCAGGTAAATACATGTTCATCGAGACCAGCGCTCCACGAAAACGGGGAGATGTCGCACGTCTGATCAGTCCCACGATGAACGAGTTGTCATCACACTGCATGTCCTTCTTCTATAACATGAATGGAAGGAGCATCGGCAAGTTGAACATCTACGTCAAAATGCTGTCGGGAACTCTTCAAAATCCGGTGTGGTCGAAGTCTCTCAATCAAGGAAATAAGTGGATCCCAGGGCAAGTAACAATCCAAGCAACAAAGCAGTATCAGGTAAGGACCTCCATGTATACCTTCTATTAATTCAAACCCACCATTTGTTTGAACACCTTAATTAACCAGTGAAAATCAAGCCCCCGAGATAACGAAACTTTTTGAATTATGAAACTTTTCTTACCTGATAATTCCTAGACGCTTGGACATAATCTGGCCCCGATTTCATGCTCAACTCAAAGTTTTGTTCACAAATCGTCATATAAAATTTGAGGAGCGTGAAATTGCACTCAAAATGTTTTGTAATCTCTGGGCCAGATTATGTCCAACCATCTAGACAATATCTGGTAAGAAAGCACAGATATTTATTTTGTTACTACAAAACCTATTCAAACCTAAAAATTCTAACACCATAATTAATAGTGTATTTTTTTCTCCATATTAATTTTTGTCAACTTTGATCAGACCTGTCAGTTGTGTTAAGAATATGAACAGTGTTAATTTCCAATGGTCATAATTTTTTTATTTGAACCTCAAAATCATAATTTTTCAAGTTGTAATTAATAGTGTAATTACGGTATTTTTGTTATGTTTTGGCCAGGTTGTGTTGGAGGGTATTGTGGGCAGTAGCTTCACGGGGGACATCGCCATTGATGACATCAGTGTGCAACCTGGTGCCTGTCAACTACCTGGTGAGAAACTTCACTTATAACCCAGTATACTGTTCCCCCAAAATAACGCAACATAGTTTTATCTCGATACTTGAACATCGACTTGGAAGATAATACTTTGTAGTCATCAATTATTGATGGATGTTTTGTTGAATTTGGCTGAAAGATGTACAGAATGAAAAATTGTGACTTTCATTTACATTTTCCGTACAAATTGTAAACATGGACTGACGCTCTGGGAAACATATTTATGCTAAATAGTTATATTAAAAAAATCAAATATTCCTCAAATCGGCCCTTTGACAAGTTGTGGATGTAACAGCAGTTTGTCGGCAGTAGATAATACCAATCCCAGGATCAGTAGCGCTCCTGTTTCATGGACATAATATTTTGCAGGAAATTGCGACTTTGAACACGGTCTATGCACTTGGGATAATGTTCGAGGAGTCGACCAGTTCGACTGGCTTCTTGGCCATGGAAGAACGACCAGTTCATATACAGGACCCAGTTTCGACCACACCATTGGCACCGCAGCAGGTAAAAGTCAGCCAATTATTGGAATTTTTATCAAGGAAATGCAGAAATTCTGCCGGTCAATTTGAAAAGCGAATTTTCTAAAACGTTTATCTCCATTTAGTATTTCATTAGCTTCAGTGGATAACCGAATGGTCTTCTGTATTATATATATATATTTCAGGCACCTACATGTTCATTGAGTCGTCTGGGAAGAATAGTGGCTCCAAAGCGATGCTGATGAGTCGTGAGTTTGCCGCGACCAGCGGAATGTGTCTGACGTTCTGGCTTCACATGTACGGCGCCGACACGGGGACACTGAACGTAGTGCAGCACGACGCCGCGACCAATACCAGCACCACAGTGTGGAGCCTCAGTGGTGACCGTGGTGACTCGTGGAGACAGGGAAGTGTCCACGTCTGCAGCAAGAATCCGTTCAACGTGAGTCCATATGTAGACGAGGGCGATAGTGTTTATGAAACGTAAACAGTCTGCCAGGAATAGCTCGAATAAATGTCAGGCGCCATTGTACCAACACCTCATCGATCCTGGGATTTGAAACCCGAGTTCGTGAAATGCAAGTGTGGGCAGTCCACTAGAAATAACTTGTATACAGTTCGGGCGCCATTGTAACTGGACAATATTGGTCCTGGGATTTGAACCCATGTCTGGATGAGTCCAACTGTACTTATTTGTCCCATGGGGTAACTTCACTTGCTGAGACCAGTAGGAGCATTTATATCATGGCTAGATTCTCCCGCTCCACGTGGTGACTAGTCACTATTATATCCCCCTGCACGTAGTGACTCATACTCGAGTCACTATTATAGTCACTTCTAAGTCATCAGTGAGCTAGGAATTCTCTACTGGACAATTCAGCAAGAATAGCATTGCAGAAACAACGCAAATAAATGTTTGGCACCATTGTAATGGAGCCTTGTCAATCATTAGTTTCGGGCGGGTGGTAGCGCAGTGGTAGAACAGTTGGACTTCGGAGCTACGGTTCCAGGTTCAAATCCCGCCCCGGGGGCCCGGCATCAATGTTCGCGAAAGTTACCTTTCTGACGCGATATTGA
>JAUTBT010017968.1:0-21846 GCA_032361225.1 Lepetodrilus schrolli
TCCTATCAATATCGCGTCAGAAAGGTAACTTTCGCGAACATTGATGCCGGGCCCACGGGGCGGGATTTGAACCTGGAACCTTGGCTCCGAAGTCCAACTGTTCTACCACTGCGCTACCACCCGCCCCAAACCTTGCTTAATACATACTGTAAGAAGCCTTATAATATTATGTACTACTACCGTCAAGAAATAAGGGAACGCATAATCATGATACTTTTTAACGTTCAAATAGAGGCAACCTATAAGTACCACCGTTACGCAACCCAAAGAGATACATGCACGCACTTGCAATATAGCATTTCCCATACATTTTCTTGCGTGCATGGTATATTTCATTACAATTACTTCACTTAGTTTCGAGATATACCACTGTGTCAGCATTTCAAAACAATATTAACATAATATCAATAATATCGTACCCTTAAATGTTGACATATAGATGTTATTATTACGAACATAGCAGGACGAATCTGTTTTTTACTTCTCGAATCTAGGCATGAATTCGGGCCATGAGGAATTGTACAGGTTGTTGACAAGGAAAACGAGTGCGACAAATATAAATGTATGTTTAATTGGAATGATTATATTCTATTCAACACAGCGGAATTCAAAGCCTTGGAAAACCTACTGTTATCTGGCCACATTACAGACATTCTTAAGACCCCCAGCGTCATCGGGACGCCTTCGTCTAAATCTGGATCCCAAGACGTGATTAGTATCATCAAATCTGGTATGTCTTCGCCCTTGTGAGTGTGTGTGTGTGTGTGTGTGTGTGTGTGTGTGCGCGTGTGTGTATGTGTGTGTGTGTGTGTCGGTTTTCGTCGCATGTACCTTTGTGGAGAAGAACAGACCCGGTTAAAACAGATAGACGCACATATTCATTATAATTCGTATATACATTGGCCGAGTATATTATATTGGTTTCAGTCCCAAGCACTCCAACTGGCAAATAGGGCGCCCCACAGTTCTCCAACACCGCCGTGTTTATACCCACTGTACCCTTAAACGTACCCCCACTACCCCAGAGTATACTACCAGACGCCTGTATACCCGGGATATCCACTTAATCAGGCGGGTCAACAGTATCCGCAGTGGCACATCCCTGTTCCACTAGTGTCGCCAGTCAGTACCAAACCGGCTAGTAACTCCGCTTCCGGTAAGCCTAGTTACTAGTCGTTGTGGTGCATAGTGCCTTATAGCTAGCTGTCACACCTATTGTACATGGTATCAGTCAAATAGTACATTTATTGGTTACGGGTGACGTAGAATACAGATACGCTAATTTGTGTTAAGAAAATGGCATTTAGGAGAACCGGAAAAAAACAACTTACTGCTTACAAGAACAGGCATCACAATTAAATACTGTAATAAATAACATATACATGCATACATACATACACGCACGCACGTACACACACCCACACACACACACACACACACACACACATACACACACACACACATACACACACACACAAACCACACACACACACACAAACCACACACACTTTGCACATTATATAGATGTATATAAGGGACAGTATTCACTTCAGTGCATGGTGTTTATTCAATTACAGGTATCAAGTCTTCAGGTAAACCAACCGCGCCCTCATCACAAGAACCAGCAGTGAAGTCCGGATCTACACATACTGTGGTACAGGTGCAACCAGGAACATTGGTACATACACATCCTGGGAGAGTAGTGCATTCCCATTCCCGGATCACTGTACACGTGGAAACGGGTGCTGTGGGCCAACCGAGCCAGATTAAACAGCCGAAGGTCGTAGCTGACCAGAAGCAACAGACGCAGCGACAGATCTCGATCGAGAAGCTGAAGCAGCAATGGATCCAGCAACACCCTCAGATACAGCAGTCGTACGGTAGCCAATTTCTGGCTAGTACTCTCAGCAGCTTGATATCTCTATACAAGCAGGTGGTGGGTTCACGCACTGCCGTGCAGCCCAGCCCAGTGCCAAATGAAGCCAATTCAACGGTGGGTGGTCGTTATTGGCAACTGTTCTACACTATGTATAGTAGATGACTGAGGTGTATCGCTTTGGATAGTAATATACAATTAGACATGAATTGTGTTGTGTTACCGTTCCTAATTGACCTATGCGAAGCCACGTCCCCCCTTGATGTCCGTCAAGCTTTCCCTCGTGTAAAACATGCAAACAGACGGAACCGCCGAACTAGGACAGTCATGTTGGCATGACTTCCATGCACCTGCTTTCACCATATTATTTATATATAATACAAAGTAAATGTTCACCTGCGTCATGCTTGCATTGCTAAGCTGATGACATTTCCGCTTAACAAATCTAAACTCACAAAACGGTTTCACACACACACACACACACACACACACACACACACACTCTCTCTCTCTCTCTCTCTCACTCTTATACACATTCCTTCCTTATATTTCACTGTTGTTTATAATGATGCACGTGAGCATTCTCGTAATAATTCATCCTCTTTTCCCCACCACCTACTTCACTCTCGCACGTTCATTTACCCCGACAGGTTCAGGAGCCGGTCCTTCCACAGTGTCCCACGGCCCGACCCCACGTCTGGTGCCATTCCTCGAGTGGAGACACCCAGCCGCAGCCTCTCAACCCCGGGGAAATCTGGGTGTTCAAGGAAGAGCCGATACTGCGCAAGTTATGTGGCCGTGACTGCACTCGGAGCCATTGCGAATTCACCCACTGCACGTGCTACTGCATAGACGATAGCACATTCAACGTGATGGAACCAGGGGAGGTACTAGACACCACGGAAATACTCGAATCTAAGGCTTCCGGAACAAACTAGGACAATAGTTTGTGCTAATTTTGATGGATGCTAACTCTTGAAGTGACATTCGTTGGCCTGACGATACCAGTTTCATTCTTACTCGTGTTTATTCGTGATGTAGACGGTATTGTAAGTAGTTATGTAAATACTAGGCATTTTGATTATGTTGGTTGCTTACATTTTATGACCTCATAATTATTGAATTATTCGTTTTCATAATTTTCAAATAAAATGTTTTTTAATGTTAATTTTTGTTTACAATTAAATTAGCATTATGTTTCTTTTATATGTTTGAAGCTAGTATCATATTATTACACATTCACTGAAGGTCATTGACCATAGTTATACACTGGGAATGTTGAAATGAAGATTTGACTTGTGTATAGAATCACGCTATCTGCGTTAGGTCCATTATTAACAGTATGCTTATTATTATTATAATAATAATTATTATTATTATGATAATCTCCTGTTACAAGCGACTTTAAATAACAGATGTTACTCCACAAAGTTTTAGAAGAATCTGATTGCCATGACGAGCATTAAACTAGATGATTGTGTTGCTTGTGACTTCTCTTACGACCAGACCCTCTTTATAACATAAAAGTTACATTATAATTCAAGTGAGCTTATTCCCACGAAATATTTTCAATAAAGCATTTGCATAAATCAATGATGATTTGAATATACAGTATACGTTTTCTTTGCGAATAATGTATTTGCTGCCAGCCTGCCAGTCCTGATCAAATGTGATGAGTGGTATCACGTGTCATTATCTCCAAGCAAAATACCAATAACTTACTTCCTAGAGATACAAGTATATTCTGTATGTGAAGAAGATGCCAAGCTAATACTAGTGACAATGTTGAAGGCCTCCAACAATCATGACGTCATTTCCTATGGTTCTACGCGATTATCATCGTGGTTTACATCCGGGTACCAGCCATCGAGTTGATGGAAGTACGATGGAAGCTTGAACAATGCTACAGCACAGATCTCAGAGAACCTTCCATGGGAAACTTGGAAATAAAGCATTAACTGGCTCCAATGTTACGATTTCATTCTCAAACTTAAATGCCGTATTGGGATTTGTGAACAAAACTTTGAGTTTATCATTAAATTGTACTGAGACGTGTTTCGTAGCCCCGGTGACAGTGCACGCATCATAATGACAAATGAAAAAAAGACGTGAAAACGTAGCAGTTATGTAAACTTAGTTCATAATTAACTAATCGGGCAGTGAACTCTATAGGCTTATAGATAATAGAGATCTGAGAGACAAATTCATGATTGTGAATTACGAAAAGAATTAAAATACAACGTTTTTTTGTCAATATGACGAAAAGATGGATATGTTAGATATTTTACGTTATCATCATTCTTTCTCAAATACACGATACATGTTCTTTGATGCATGACCAATCACAATCACAGCAATGATGACGTCTGGGTAAAATCTACAAGAAACAAGATGACTGGACTATTTAAACCTCTAAATTATTCGATATTAGGAGTGTATTGGCTATGAAGCAATGCATATTTAAAAAAATGTAACCTTATTCTTTCTTATCACAAGAAAGAGAATAAAGTCCAGCAAGGCCTGCTTTCGGGAAAGTCTTTGTGCATGTCTACTGTCCAGTTACTCTCGTCATATATGGCATCATCGGAACCCTGGCCATTTGACGGCATAATGCTCGGGGTTTCGAGGATGTATCTATGGCTGTTGTTCTTTCACGATGTTCTGCACAATAGGAACACACTGAGAACCTCAAACACTTCTACACATCTAAAGACAAGTGTGCTTGGGCGGTTCTTGCTTAATTACATGTCTAAGATTTTAGTTATTGTATGCTAGTATGTATACTATAGAAACACAACTGGTTTTTCTCTGGTAGATCTGTTTCACTGACAGGCCTTGACGGTTATATTTGTTTAATGTTCCCACTACGTGGTATTGCCACCAAAGCTTCAATAACGTTGTGTGGCAGTAGGAATGCAACCGTCTCCCATAGTGCAGGTTCGAACTCGAACTTCCGTTGTTCGTACGAGTTAATATACTGACGTAGAGAATGACGCTTTTGTCAAGATGGAATTCAACTGGAAAGTACCGATTACATGTGTAGCAATATACTACTTCCAGCTGTAGTAGCCTTGCATGCTGTAGGTTGTATGGCCATTACTTACTCTCGAACTACTCGGATCTAAACAGTGTGTCGTTTACACTGCCTCTTTCGTCTTGTAGGACGTTTGACACGCTCATAATTCAAACATGTCGGGTTGTAGCAATCGATTATTTTCCGTAATAGCTCGTTGTAGCAAGAGATTAAGTAAGATTATTTTTCGGGCAACACTATGACGTATAGCTTATTACGTGCACTTGCTATTTGATGTGAAGATTGCTTCGGAACCATACGTAATATTTGATTAATATTTATCAGAAAGCAGCTCTAATGAGCGTACATCGATTTTGAAAATGGATGTATGCGAGTACACAGTAATAATGAGATACGACTACTATTTTTGTTAATATACCTGGTAGGCTCAGTATGCCAGACCTAAATAAGTTATATTTTAGCCGGTATTTTTTATTCGTTGATAAAAATGTGTCATGTAGCTATTAATTAAGTTCATTATCTTAAGGACGAACGTTCATGGCAGATACAAACTTTGTATACATCCACTTTAGTTTACCTTTCTTAAAACGAAAACTTCGAAAGGTTGTGGTATGACAAACGTTTTAATCCATTTACGTTAAAGCCATATGCACGGCTATATAGTATAGTATAGCCCCCCGCTTTGTAAACAACTGTAGCGCATTTCAAATTGTAGAGAACGTTTTCTTTCAATGATTTTACAGATGTTTCACTTAACCGACAGGTATATTCAGACAGATATGCCACACAGACAGACAGATATATTCAGACAGATATGTCACACAGACAGACAGGTATATTCAGACAGATGTGTCACACAGACAGACTTGTATATTCAGACAGATATGTCACACAGTTCAGGTATCAGATGGGTGTCTTCAATACCCGTACGTGTCATGTGCTACTATTCGGTCAATACAATGTTATTCTCAGCATATATCGTCGAATGGATGCAGTAAAGCATTGACAAAAACAAAAATGTGTATATTTTAGTGATATTTAACAATTTTAAGCTTTCAAACTGTACAACAATAACAACATATCAATATAACAGCCAACACGTATCTAACATTAAATAGTACATTACGACTGGACTTTACTTTTGTATAAATACGGTATTCTTCTGTTGTTGCGGAGTAATCTCAGTGGCATCATTTAATCCAAATTTATAACATGAATTATTCATTTGTAAAATATATCTCAAATTAACATATTATCCATTTCAGCATATATGCATTTAGTTAGGTGGACACATTTTCATTGTATTACAAAGCCATTTGTTGCACCATATACATTAAACGACATACACGGCAATATTTACTGGCAGCTTACTAGCATTCAATGTGAATCTAAAAGCCATCTATTGAAATTGTCCATAAATAAAGCACTAATATCAAGGTAAGCCCACACCCCATCGTAAAAGCTAGCAACTATAAAATGGTTTGCATGTGTTTACCATGGCTATTCTAGCAGCATATAGATGAATAGTGTTTCCGATCAAAGAATCATCAGCAATTCTGATGGAGTTGTGACATTGCACCCACCACATTGACGACTCCACCCTATTCTCAGTTACAACCACACCTCGATAGTTCCGCATGAACCAGACATGTTGTTCATCAATACTATACATTTTGACGTGGAATTGCAAAGCTACGATTCAGATGCTCTCCGCGATCACTTGTCGTCAATTAGGTGGTCTGCAAGGTTGTCCAATGTCATTGTCACATGTTCACAAGCACAGCTACATATCCGTGTGTCACAGACTCCCGTAGGGCCACACCTCGATTGACACAAGATCCACAGATTGAGGAATCTTGAACCGCCGGAGAATCTTTGCGAAGGACCGCACACCATTTCCTCAGAGGGCGGACAAACAGATGAAGCTTTTGTAGTAGTTGTGGGCAGTGCAGTAGTAGTTGTAGTTGTGGTTAAAATCGGTTTGCTAGGGAGGCTATCAGACTGTGGATTTCTTACAGCAGCTGGGGATGTACAATTGCAATCTCTGTTCTTTGGACTGATTTTTCTTAAATTCTTCAACATGTTTTTGAGAGCGGTCACGACTCCGAGTTTCTCTAGAAGTGATATCGATGGACGAGTCTTGCCTCTAAGGTTTAATGGCGACGTTATTGAATTAATGGTTTCCGTTATGTTACGTATACTATCAGGCTGTCTGGCAAGAGCGGCAATGAAGTTCGGCGTCGGCATCTTCAAGGTCGTCCTCCCCGTAGTGGGCAGAGTTGCAACTGTGGTGGTTGTAGTCAATATCGTCGTAGTTGTTGGCATGACGGTAGTTGTCGTACTGGTAGACGTGGTAGTGGTTGTGGTGGGTATGGTAATTGTTGTAGGTATTGCAGTAGTTGTGGTTGGTGTTGTGGTTGTAGTTGTGGTTGTGGTAGCAGTTAGCTTTGTAGTTGTAGTTGACGGTGTGGTAATTGTCTGTGTAGTTGGCAGCTTGGTAGTAGTTGTGGTAGGTGTTGTGGCAGTAGTTGTGGTTGGTGTTGTGGTAATAGTTGTGGTCGTAGATGTTGTTGTCCTCGTGGTTCTAGCAGTGACATATATGGAAGGTATGACAGATAAAGTGTTAACAACAGGATATATACCTATCGGATTTGCCAAATATCTGGGATCAATCCTTTCGGATGTTCTTGTACCGTATGCTCTATGACGTTGAAAGAAGCTTGACGAACCACGCTGTGGTACTTGGTTTTGATCATGGCTTGCAACACCTAGGATGGAATAACTGTGTGGTCCGTTGTTAGGGGTTTTGCTGCTGACAGTCTCTCCTGCGCCAAAATAAATAGGGGTTTTCATATATGCTCTCATGGGATCCTCCTTACTTTGTCTATAGTGGTTTCTATTGTAAGCATTCTGACCGAGGTGTGGTGGCAGGAATGCTTGGTTGTTACCTATGGGATGTCTCCTATCTAGGTCTGGATGTCTCCTATATGGGTGTGGATGTCTCCTATCTAGGTCTGGATGTCTCCTATCTGGCTGTGGATGTCTCCTATCGAGGTCTGGATGTCTCCTATCTGGGTGTGGATGTCTCTTATCTTGGTCTGGATGTATCCTATCTAGGTCTGGATGTCTCCTATCTGGGTCTGGATGTCTCCTATCTGGGTCTGGATGTCTCCTATCTAGGTCTGGATGTCTCCTGTCTGAGTGTGGATGTCTCCTATCTGGGTGTGGATGTCTCCTATCTGGGCCTGGATGTCTCCTACCTGGTTCTGGATGTCTCCTATCTGGGTTGGGAGTTGTCTTAGCTGGGCCAGACGACTGGGATCTAGTATCTCCGAACTGCCCTCTATTGGATGCATTATTCAAAACGAAACTATTCCCATCTGCAAAGACGTTTTGAATCACATGTTGATCAGATGGGAAGTCAACAAGTGACATGTCTTTGCTACGATTCTCTTCAGGATGATGTTGTCTTACACTAGTGTCCGTTAATACCTCCAATGGCTGTGAGGCCATGAAAGGATGGAATAGGTCGGGTAGCAATGGTGATAAGGCATGTCCTGACATATGTCCACTGTCAGTATTATGTTGCTGTGGAGGCGTATGAGCTGACAGTCTCGGTTCAGTAGACGTTGTAGGTACTGATGTCTTTGGAATGAGGACAGCTGAGAGTGTTGGAGTGGTAATAGTTGCTGTAGGTGTCGTATTGATTGTAGTAGTTGGTAATGTGGTTGTTGTCCTGGTGGTAGTGGTAGTAGGTGTAATTGTTGGGGCTGTGGTCGTAGTAGTTGTCAGAGGCATTGTGGAAGTAGTTGGTACCTTGGCCGCTGTAGTAGTAGGAATTGTAGTTGTAATAGTCGTAGTAGTAGGAGAAATAGTAGTAGTAGTAGGTGTTGTAGTTGTAGTCGTAGTAGTTGTAGTAGTAGTAATAGTAGTAGTAGTAGTAGGCGTTGTAGTAGTAGTAGGCGTTGTAGTAGTCGTAGTAGGAGTTGTACTTGTTGTAGTTGCAGTAGGTGTTCGAGTTGTAGTTGTAGTCGTAGTAGTAGTAGGTGTAGTAATCGTAGTAGAAGTTGTACTTGTTGTAGTTGTAGTAGGTGTTGTAGTTGTAGTCGTAGTAGTAGTAGGTGTTGTACTTGTAGTCGTAGTAGTAATAGTAGTAGTAGTAGGTGTTGTAGTAGTCGTAGTAGGATTTGTACTTGTTGTCATTGTTGTTGTAGTAGTTGTAGTAGTAGTTGGAGGTGTTGTAGTTGTAGTCGTAGTAGTAGTAGTAGCTGTTGTAGTAGTCGTAATAGTAGTTATTACTGTAGTCGAAGTAGTAGTAGGAGGTACTGTAGTTGTTGTCGTCGTAGTAGTATCTGTACTTGCTCGTTTCGTAGTAACTGTATATGTTCTCTTTTCTTTTATGGATTCTAATTTAGGCGTATCTAATGCAGCAGTTGTGGTCACCACTCCTGACAAGTGTGCCCTGGCCCGCATTCTATTGATGATTCTATGCAGAAAGGTCCTCGCCCATAAATCATGTGGGGACATTGAAGTATTCGCCTTTTTCAATGACTTCTTCGATATTTGTGCTAAGGCTAGAAGCATTTTTGCTTTAGCACTGTTGCCAGATCCAGCAGGAGGGTTGGGATGGTGACTGCTCAAGGGCGATGTTGTGGAAGGTGATGGTGTAGTAACTGTTGTTGTTTCTTCAAAGGTTGAATTATTCTCCTTAAACCTCTTCACATTGGCAGATGCTATTTTAGGATTATTATTGCCAGTGTTTCTGCCTACTGTGGTATTCTGTTGAACGGCTTCAGTACTTTCTGGAACTGGAGTAGGAATTGTAGTAGAAATTCTCGATGCCGTAGCCAATGCCTTAAGCTTTTGAAGATGAGGATTGATTCCCAAGAACATTTTCCTTAGTTTCGTAAGAAGTTTCATCTTCTTTTCTCGGACTAGCTGTTCTTCGGTTGAAGAATTCGAAGGCGCAGATGTTGTCGAAGGAACTCCAACTCTTTGAGGTTCCACGCTGATCGTTGTTGAATGAAGAAGTATTCCTGTCATTGTCGTAACTGTACTAGACACTGTAGACGGCTCCTCCATTCCTGTACCTATAGGCGGGGCCACTGTTGATTGCGTAACACTTTGAATCATATTTGTAGATGTGATATTATCATTCAAAATCGTCTTCTTTTTGATAATATGCGTGTTCAATACATCTCGTATTTTCGTCATCAAACTATTCTTCCTCTGGAATAGGTCAATAGCTATAGATTCCATCACACCGTCTGCAGCTGGTGAAGAAAAGTCAGGGTTTTCATGAAGAGGCATCTCTGTTACATCAGTTCCTGGGATGACCACGGATGACTGTATCGGCATCGGCTTTCCACGAGGACTGGCTGGAGTTAGAGCTGGATCTTGGTGCTGACCCCGGAGATCTGTGGATGGTGTTATCTCTGATGTGCTACTGGTAACATTGGAGTGAGGAGTAGGTCTTGCCCCTGGTGTGTGGGACGATGAAGACCCTGTCATTGCTTGACTACTGAGATTACTGACTGAAGAATCGCCTGTCCCTAATGCCTGACTCCGTCTACTTGCTTCTCCTTGACGTGTAGCATTTATTGTAGACTGGCGATGAGGAAATGTGCTGAAGTGTTGTTGTTGCAGTTCTTGTTTCGTGATCGTCGTGTTGTTATTCACTACATTATCATGTTGATGAATATTGTACACATCACTTCCTCTTTCCTGTTCCTGAGGACGTTGTGGACGTCTGTCAACGTGATGCATCAAAGTTTGGGGACCACTGGAATGTTCAAGCCTCATGGACTCAAATGTAGCTTTTATATCATTTTCTAGTAATTCCCTCTTCATTGTAATATTAGCTATCAGGATATTAGTGAGTTCCTTCACTAATTGACTCTTTTTCTGAATGATTTCTGTTGATAATGCACTCATATCTTGGGCAACTGATGTCATACTGCGAGGCTTGTTCTGGAAGGGAATCTTGGAAAGACCACCATTCGAAGGTTTAGCGGACTGTAGCGGCATTGGCTGGCCATGATGCAGTGTTCGTCCTTGGCCCTGCAAGTATTTTCCTGGTAGAAGAGTGGATGCCCTGCTGGCAACGGAGACATTTGTTCTATGGAGTAAAGCGTTTGTTTCATGAACCGGAGTCTGCTGCATTCTCGATTCATCAAGATCGATGGTTGCCTGTTGCGATAGCCGTTGAGAACTTTCTAGAACAACCTTCCTGCTTTGTCCCGAAGAATTAGCGATCCCTGATACAGCACGCCTATCAGTCCTTGGACCCTGTAGTGGAGTTGTGTTGAGACGTTCTTCCCGTAAGTCCGAGTTTACTGGATAATGTTCCTGCTGGATACTACGTATGCCATTTGTAACCTTGCTATTTCGTCTTGCAGGTGGATTCTTTTGAGTATGTATTGGCTGATGATTTCCCTGGGAAGCCATATTTGTCTTTCTGGAATGAACAGTTGTATGTATTTTTCCTGTTGATGTGGATTGGCGTAGGCTATCATGATGTCGGTTTAATCCTGCAGGTGAACTAGGTCTGGGTTGAGGATGAACTGCACGTCTAACCGATAGGTGAGTGGCGCTTGAATGTGACGATACTTGGCGCCGAGTTATATTCTTTCGACTGTGCTGCTGGAGAACAGGACTAGAAATATTCGGATCTGAAGACAGTCTTGCAGGTTGTGTACGACGAGCAGTCATAGATCCTCCGTGATGACCCTGGATTGTGGTCAATCTGTTTGTTTGTAGAAGAGGTCTCTCGAGGGAGTTGTTATTGCTTTGTTGCGTGGGAAGAGTCGTATCGCTTTGTATCTCTTGCGATCTTCTTGGTTCATTAGTTGAGCTTGAAAATGTCACCTTTGGCCTAATGTGTGTATAAGCCTGTTCATTTTGGCGTGGTTCTTCATGTGTACCATTCTGGTGTGACTGATTTGGCAGGTCAGGGGTGACTTGGATTTTCGACCGGCCCGCTACTGACGGTACTGGAAAATATAATAATGGTTTCATGTTTTCTTGATTTTCGGGTTTTGATGATATTTTATCTTCCATCTTTTGACGGTTGTTATTAGTCAGGCTAGAAGGGAGGCCCCGCGTAGATGTAGATTGTGCTGCTGGTGTTCTCTGATTGACCGGGGAATTCCTCCAGTTTGTTTCTTGACGTTGAGCGTGGCTTGGCAGTTTAGAATCACTACCTTTGATAGACCCATTTCCCCTGTAGTTGGTCCTCAGGAAATTGATTCCATGCAAGTTGAATATTTGTCCATCTTTGTATCCAGGCAATGAACGATACCGTTGTAGCATCAGTTGACGGTCTTGTTCGTGAGACTTAGAATGGGTCAGCCGACTGGCATTTGGCTGTCTAGCTTCAGTATTTGCGTTATTTGCTTCTTTGTGTTTGGGGAGTGTAGTAGATTTATCATTGTTTGTTATTTGATGCTGTTGCAGTTTTGGTTCAGTTCCCCATGTACTTCCAGTGCTGAGGACTGCTGGATACAGCAAGTGACTGTTGGTTGAGCCTCTCATCCTGTCATTAACGACGTTGTTGTTCAGTGACTGACGTTGTCCTCTTTCGACTGGATTATGGCGAGACTCATCCGACTTTGTGGATTGTAAACGGGACAGTCCAGATTTATCGACACGTGCATTGCGTTCATGCTGGGAAACGACGGAGGACACTGGTAAACTTCGATGCATAGTTTCACTTTGTCCTCTAACAGGAGTATGAGTAACTGCTTGGCGAGATCTATCCACAACCGTCTTTGCAGCTAAAGTGGTACCTGATGAAGACATATGCAAAGACTTGCCTTGCTTTCTTTGAGGAGACTCAAGACTAGTCTGACCAGTTGTTTTCAATGTGACTTTCTGAGTTTCGTATGTACTCATCGACAGAGAAGCTGTTGAAGACTTTCCCCTGTGTGATAGCTGTTCTCGTTTTGTCTCGAGGTTTCTCTTCAGCCGCAGCAGTTGATCGCGCGTTATCTTCTTGTGGTTGTGTTTTGGCGTTATGTTCTGAAAGTTCTGTTTTGGCGTTATGTTCTGATGGTACTGCAGTTTTGGCGTAATTTTCTGGTGGTTCTGTTTTGACATCATATTCTGGTGGTTCGGGTATGGCGATATTTTCTTGTGGTTTTGTTTTGGCATTATCTTCTGAAAGTTCTGTTTTGGCGTTATCTTCTGGTGGTACTGCTGTTTTGGCGTCATTGTCTGGGGGTTCTGATTTGCCATCATATTCTGGTGGTTCGGGTATGGCGATATTTTCTTGTGGTTCTGTTTTGGTGTTATCTTCTGAAAGTTCTGTTTTGGCATTATCTTCTGGTGGTACTGGTGTATTTTCATCATCTTCTGGTGGTTCCGTTTTGACATTATCTTGTGGTGGTTCCGATTTGGAATTATTTTCTTAGAGTGATGCTGTTTCTGCATCTTCTTCTGGTGGCTCTGTTTTAGCATTATCATCTGGTCGGACTGCTGTTTTGGTGTTATCTTGTCGTACGGCTGCTGTTGATGCAGCTGATTATGAGAATAATGGGGGGGCAGTTTACTGAGCGTTTGTTCAGAAACAAACTGAGGTGTCTTTGAGTTTTGTGCTACATTAATTTTTGCATGAATTCCCTGTCTTGTTTTCGTGATATCGGTAATTCCTTTAGCAGGATTGGTATTAACAGTTCGTTGATTACCGTGTTGCTGAGTTTCCATTGATTTGATGCCACGGTGTTTCGCCGTTGCAAAACCGGTTCTGAGTTCAGGTTCAACACGTCGCTGAACGTGCGGCGTAGCTAACATCGTTTCCTTAAATCCTGTGTTGGACTTTCGCAGTGATTTATCTATAGGTGTCTTTGGTCTGTACGGACTCTTGATAGTAATGTTAGCACGTTCACCTTCTGAAACCTCAGACTTTATCTGGGTAGATGATGACCTGGAATTTAGTTTCGAAAGTGAATGTGAATTTGGTTGAAACGATGAGATTACAACATTAGAGGACACAGTATGAGTACCTCCTTCGTATGACGACTTGGAGTTGGACACACCTTTCGCGTAACTGTACGAAGCCTCCAAGTTCGGCTCTTCTGTCCTTTCGGAATATCTTCCTGCTGGTTTCACAGATTTAATGGTTGTTCCATGCTTAGTGCGCTTCGAGTATTCATCAGCTCTACCCTCTGTAATTACATTAGTTTCATATTGCGAAAACTTAATCTGAGTACTGTTGAGAAGAGAATTTGGTAGAGTATGTTTCTTCACTTCTATCCCGGGTGGACTTGCATTCAAGATGTCCACTTGGATCTGATCTACTGGCATTATTTCACGTCCAGTTGTGTGAATCTCTTTATCAATTGGGACTCTTGAAGATCCAGAAGATGGTATACGTGGAGATAGATTCTGTAAACCTGGAAATCCATGGTAAACGGCACCATTATGTTGTTTTCCATGATTTTCTAAACTGGAAGCAGAAAACGCTTTCAATTTCAGCAGGTGGCGAAAGTATTCCTTGTTGCCTGAGTTTAGTGTCGATTTGATTCCTGGACGAATGAATTTGGCATCTTCTGATATTGAAACTGGACGTGAGTGATCAAATGAAGGTTTGGACTCAGTCTTCGTCTTCGAGTTAGCACCAGATATGATCCAAACTGGAGATTTGGTGAAGATGTTTCTAGTCTGGCCATGAAACAATCTACTCGCAACCTTCTGCAGAATGTACTGGTGGTACCCATAGTTATCCTCGCGATAATTGGGCAGCTGCACCTGCAAATAGAGGGTCAGGTCGTTTAGAACTAAGTGACAGTGTCATATGTATACATTAATATAATAATTATGAGTCATATTGAAAAGGGAATAGGGAACTACTAGGAGACACACCAATAGTACGCGTGTGTGGTGCGCATTTGACGTCGTTCATTAAGACACTGATCATAATGAATACAACTATATGACGAGACATCAATTGGGTGTGTCTAGACAGAAACATGAGATATAATTTATAAGAGAGAGTGCATATAGAGTTATTCTCGATGTAACATGTGACAATGGTACATCATGGAATGAAGTCGTCTCAGGATGTGCGTATTAAAGTGTTATAGTGTGCATTACCAGAACAATAACATGAACAGGAACACACCGTACCACAGTCATTCTTTGTCTAGACATGAAGTTCTAACTCAAACAATCGTTGTACATCTGCATCAAGGTACCTCACGACTACAGTGAATGTGTCATTCTGTTTCATGACATTCATCACTTTCAATCATTACTCAGCTCGAAAAATTGTCATGAATAGCCGTATATTTCATCTATACAATCAATGTGAAAGATGAAAGATGAAACACTTGACAATATCTGTACATCACACATGACGATGGTTTGTTTGGGAAGACGTGTTCTAACACTTAGTAATGCTGATACAATGCGCCTATATCATGGCGTGTGTGGGGATGGGGATGTCCCCTGTGGCTATTACCAAATGCATACATAGTGTGTAATATCACGAAGCATATACCGCCCGTGAGCACCGACCATAATAAATTGTATCCTCTATTGGAGCAAGTCGGGATCACGTGACACCACCATGAGCCTTCGTCTGCAGAACAATGCCGTCAGATTCGCCCGTGAAGTAGTAGAATGTTTTTTGGGGGGATTTTTTTTTAAAACGGATAAAAAGATAACTTTAAAGGCATACAATGACGGTTTGTTGACATATTTCATGGTCCAACGTATTTGACTTGTCTACACACAAATATTAGGCAACAGGGTACATTTTCCTCATGTCTCTACTGGTTTTCAATATTTTCATATTTTATCTTGTTGTGTCTTTACTTCTTTCTTTTTTTTATCTCGCGATAAAAGAAAGATATGAAAATATGAGAAAAAAAATATGAGAATATCGAAAACCAGTTGGATCACCAGGATCATGTATCATGTACTTGTGTAGACAAATCGCACATCTGTCGATACCATTTTACAGAAACTAGAAGTAAAGTGGAAACGGCATATTGTTTGTACTGCATAAATATTGAAGTCCGCTACTAAAAACCCAGATATTTCATATCGGCATTCTTCAACGATAACTGCACGTTTACTTGCTGAACTACTTGTGTACATTTATCAACTAGAATTACCTTACATAAAGTGAATTCTGAAGAACGTTATAATTGGTTTGTTTCGATTTGACGAGGCTACTTTTAAAATGTATAATGTACGTGACGTCATCACACAACAGTACCTGCTAAATGTATATAAATGATCGGCGCACTATTTATATAAATGATCGGCACACTATTTATACTAGTATAAATGATCGGCACACGATCTATATAAATGACTGGAATACAGTCTCTATAAATGATCGGGAGATTTGCAGAGAGATTAACATAACTCTTCACAAGATGAAAATAGCCCTGCCGTGTTTATTACCAGGCTATGTGTATGTCTACTGAATATATTGTGTGGTATACGTACGAGGGCATACAGTGTGATTACTGGTACGTTTATTGAGGCATCAATCATTACGTTATAGCATGTACGCTTATTATAGACATTCGGAACACACTGCATGGTGTTGTGACACTCGGTGTCAGGAAATAGTATTATTCGAGTCAATCAGTAAATCACGAATGATACGCTCATGGCAGTTATTTGATTATTTAGAAAGACAGGAAATAAACAGATTTGATTTATGCCAATATACGATCATTAACACACATACTATTTTCAGGCACGTTTTCAATTCTATTTAATGCAGCCAAGTTTTAGCTGCATATAGAACCATGAAGACTTATAGTATTCAAAAAGAAGATGGATTTCATGCATTCTTATTATTATCATATGGATTAATTTCAAATTCTCTGAATATGTGTGGAAAGTAATTTCGTCGAAAGTGTGATTTTTCTTATCTATAAAATATATGTTTAAAAGTCCAAGCTTGTATCATTGGCATTTATTACAATAGATGGATGAGCCATGGTTCTGTATGGTTTCAACAACGCCTAATGTTTACTAGTTTTATATAGTTATATGACGCTAATCCTGACATTTATATGCATTACTCTGCATAGCAATCAATAAAGTTATGACATTAGCTATATTCGTCTCTTTTAAATAAAAACATATTTGACAGCAAACATCAGCCACAAGTTTAAGCTCATAATGCCATATGCCAATATGTAGAAGGCACCGTGGTGGACTACAGGTCAACTCTTACCATAAGTATTATAATATTGGCCGCTATTAAACCTCTTACATGTAATAATGTACTAGTAATATTATTAGTATGGTGGAGTACAGGTCAACTCTTACCATAAGTATTATAATATTGTCCGCTATTAAACCTCTTACATGTAATAATAATATCGATTTGACCTGTACTCCACCACAGTGCCTTCTACATATTGCCGTACGTATTGCAAGGGTGATGTGGAGGGGATTATAGCTGTCAGGAGCGCACGGTATTGACCCTAACGAAGGTAGAATAGTTTGATATATGTGACACAAAATCAGGTTGGGTAACACATTAATAGTCCATTATCCTTCATTATAAGCTGTGACCTACACATGTTTAAAGCATAGCATTTGTTCTTGTCAGTCATTCATCATTAATAGGCATTTATGCCATATGCTCAAGTTATATGTAACCGTACAATAGGATACGGTGACATCGACGCTTTAACGTGTACTACCGCAGCGATTTGACGGTCAGACGAAATCTTACCTGAAAATATTTACATTTTATTTATTTATATTCATGAAAGTGATTTATTCAAAAAGCTACTTGTTTCTCGTGTCGAAATTTTTTAATAAAAAACAACAACATTTAATTGAATTCTTTGACAGCACAAATAATTATTTCATTACTTTAAGGAAAATACTAACTTGTTTGTTTGAAAAATCTACATTCCCTCGTTTACTAATGGAATGCCATTGAGTATTTTTCCTTACTACATGCGAAATAGTAGAGATTGCAGTCTGAATACTTCGAGTTTGAAATCATGAAATATATGGAGAAAAAAACTAAATACAGGAACCTAATGATTTTTAATGGTAGTTTACTCATTTTAATATAAATTACTAATATATTGAATTTACACATTGGTATGTAGAACATTCAAAATAGATTGTTTTATTGAGTGACACGGTTCATGTATTGTGGTTTGTAAAAAGGAATGTCATCAATTTAGTCACCATTTTAAAAATACTTTTATTACACTATAAAATTTAATACTCAGATGACAAATTGATGAAACGTGTTACACTGACGTCAACGTGTTGGACAGGGTGCACACAAACAAGTAGATAGAACCTCTTTGAAAATACCTTGTGAAATATCTATTATGGTACCATGTTAGTAAATATATATACTTTTCAGAATAGTATTACCAGAACAGAACAAAGCAGAGCAGAACAGAGCAGAACAGACCAGAACAGAACAGAACAGAACATAATAGAACAGAACATAGCAGAACAGAACAGAACAGGAGCAGAACAGAACAGAACAGAACTTCATTTCACTTGGACTGTTGTAACTATCATGGACAATTTTGGAAGCTTCGTTACGCCATTGATTAGACGTAGAGTGAAATTACTAATATCTTCAACGGCAGATATTGCCAGGTCACATTGAATGCAATGTTGTTGTTTGTTTGTGGTTGTTTTTTATATTTTTCATTTTTATTTATTTTTATTTTGTGTGGGGTTGTTTTTATTTTGTTTTTTGTTTTTGTTTTTTTTTTGTTTGAGGAATTTTAGAATTTCTATTAAACATTAACGTATGGTACAATTTTAGAGACTATTTTGTAATTGGTAATTGATTACTGCAAGCACATGATATATTTTTGGAACAGTATTTTTTTCTTTCTAACAGTATATTTTTTTAAACGGATAAAAAGTTCATTTTAAAGTCATACGATCACGGTTTGTTGACATATTTCATAGTCAAACGTTTTTACATTAAAGTATCTACATTTGATTTGTCGACACAAATATATTGGGCAACAGGATACATTTGCCGCATTTCTCTACCGGTTTTCAATATTTTCAATTGCTTTTAGTTCTCATACATAAGAACAAAACTATATCATTCAATTTCGGTAAGGAAATGTTTGGCATTTAGAACAATAATAACATTACAAGTTAAATTGATCACTATTATTTCAAGTTACATCAGTCCAATGGTAGAATGTAGATGTCAACAAGAACTACAAATGGCTACAGTCAAATTACCCCCAATGAATGTATACACACAGCCATGCTTCTCTCATCGTGAGGCCAGAATGCACATTGTTCATAAAGTTGGTTTAGTTGATTTGGGGTTTAAAGCCACTTTCAAGATGTGTTCAATCACATCATGGTATCTATATCACGCGATGTGGTGTGACGCGACCAGGGGTCGAACCCGCGACCTTCCGCACTCCGGGCCGACGCTCTAACCATTACGCCACGGAGCCGGCTTGTTCATATAGAGTACCGTGTAAAGCATAATATGAAATTAATCCAAACACTAATATTTCAGCTTAAGCAGGAAATCGTACTCGAGAAGTATCAAAATATCGGGGTCAGGACAATCTTCAATAATATGTCTACATATCATCAATATGAGGTCAAGCGATCAATTGTACGTTTTTATTCTACTTTGTAATTCGTTTGTACACAGTCGCTGAATAAAACATGACGGCTGTTACTGCCTTTGAAATCATTATTCCGATGTCGTATATTTTAACCGAGCACACGCCAAATCTTGTCACTTCCCGCAATGTACACTGCACGCAACGTACAACTTGTGTAACGAGCTGTCGGTAGACGTTACGATTATTGATGGATTACGCTTGGCGCGACGGTGGTTAAGCGAAATTGAAGGTTTCCGTTATTGTTCGCGTTATCTTCATGTTCCTTATATTACTGTATTACAATGTCATGTTGGAATACCAACAATTCATGAGTGTTGATGAAATGCATTGTTAAAGTCATTACTATTTATATATCTTTTAAAATAATATTTGTTTTTAATTGTTTATTATGATGAAACAAACTTGAGAAATAAAATCTCATCATTTAGCTCGTAGAGGTGTAGGTCTATTGATTTTTTGTGTGCTTATTTTCGTGCAAGTGACATAACCGCTGGATTAAGTTCCAACAAAGTTTAACAAGTACTTGCATAATATTTCAAAGTTATAGCAAACATTGAAAACGAACACCAAGGAAATTGTACTCACAAATCTTAATGGACTTCTTTGCGTAAGTTCCTTCAGGTTTCCCCCCTTGCCGGCGTCCACGACGTCTGCCGGGTGTTGCTGGGTCAGGGGGTAACTGACAAACAGAACTAGGACACTCGCCAACACAAACATTGAAATGATCGGCAAGATGCTCCGGCCATTTTTTGGTCGATTCGCGTTGGAAGAACGGCAAATGTGAGCGCACCGGTATATATCTTAGGTTATGACAGTAGACGTATGGATTAGTGCCGCGTGACAGATGATGTATGTTGAAGGCGGGACAAATATCATGACGGGCGCCTGTATAGAATGCAATGCTGACACATACAGACGTAAAGCCTCGTTCAGGAATGGTCATAAGAGATACATGTATATCTCATCCTTGCACCCTAGGTGTACTTAATCCCGTTCCTATCTCACTTCAGGTACCACATGAAGAGATAAAGGAACGGAATTTAGTACCCCTGGACTGCGAGGATGTGTACATGTATGATTTGATAATACAGATTTCCTGTATTACTATCGTGTTTGATAAACGATCGAGACACAATATCCATTGCTTATATTTTACATCAGCTCAAGCAACATACAATATAGCAATATGCAAACAACTGATAAATAAATAGTCCATGTATAAAGTGTATTCAACCCAAGCAGCCGATTCAGGCGCTAGAATGTTAACATTCGCAATTCAAACTCTTCCTACGGGTATCCATTTTACAGCTGGGTGGATCTAAGCACTGTGCGCAAGAGTGCTGCATGATGGCTCGAGCAACGCTCGTACCCGGAACCTTTCTAGGGTGGACTTGGCGGAGTATAATCGTATACATTACTATTATTACTATTATTACTATCAATACCATTATTATTATTATTATTATTATTATTATTATTATTATATAAAATGGTAATTCTGTACACGTATATACAACGTTAACAGGTATTATCTGTCAATGCTTGGAATGTTTTCATCGTATAAAGATTGACATGACTTTGAAAAGTATACAGACAGTTCTATTCTTAATTCATTGTATGAACAGTTTAAGCTTTCACGATGTCATTCTGTCTAACGTCCTGACAAAAATGAGTGGGCCCAGTGACAGGCGAGGCCAGTGCCAGATTATTCATCGCTATTACACGGCTGTGAAGGCCACGCATGTCGTGTAGATTATGTATTTGTACTCATTGGCTCACATGTACAATATCATCATTAGCTGGTTACGTTTTCGTCACGGAAGTGACGTATGCGGTTTCCAGGAAAACCATTGTTACAGATATGAGAATACTTATCTTGATTGATTGGTTTTAATGTAAAGACGGATATGATACAGATCTGGTCAATCCCAAATGCTAGATGTTTAATCTTACATTTCCAATTTATCTTTACATTGACGTTCTAAGGTATCTGTAATATATATATATATATATATATATATATATATATAATCATTGTATCATGACAGTCGTAATTTGTAACATCTACATTGAAGTTCAAGAAAATATATAGAGATTATTAACCGAGTGTCTTTAGATATCGTCTATATCCTGCACTTATGGATAATCTTTGTAGTAGACGAGCTTTATCGAGTCTAATACATAGAGAGTATCCCTAAATGCAGAATATAGACGATATCTAAAGACTCGAGTTTAATAATCTCTTTATCATCTAATGTCAAGCTTAAATACTTCTCTATAAGAAGAAAACATCAACGTGTGAATCGGCATTTTATAAA
>JAUTBT010017979.1:0-41441 GCA_032361225.1 Lepetodrilus schrolli
TGTATGGTGTACTCTGCCTTCATTTTTTAGTTTTATTAATTTTATATTTGGAAAACCCCTTTGTCTCGAATGACACGATGTGTCGAAGTTATCGAATGGGCCCACGAGGTTCGACAACGGGGTTTGACTGTATATATATATATATATATTATGGCACGTGTACTCACCCTGAAAGCGCTGTTGGGAATGTTGACACTGCCGTAGGTGATGGTGATGGTGTGCTTGACGTTGCGGCGGGGCATGTAGCGGCAGGAGAAGGTGCCGTTCTTGTTGTCAGTCACCTGGACGTCCACGGGTTTGTAGTCCACGTCAATGCACGTGATCTTCAGTGGGAACGGTGTCTTGCTGGCCGACTGTATGTCCACAGTGAATTCGGCCCACTTGCCGGTGGTCACACCTGTCTTCTCCAGGCCTGGACCCTTGGCAACCACCTGTAGGAAGGACATTGATGGTCAATGTTAGTTTTTTCTTTTTCTTTATTTTTGACAGTTAGGCCATAGTTATTTGATTCCCTGATTTACGGATCTGTCGACCCCATTTTTACCATTTTGGAAGTAAAAATAATTATTGTTATTATATTTCGCCGACAGTTTACTAGCCTTTAGAAAATTATTATAATAATTGATGAAGGGACCAAGTCATATAAACCATCATATAACATGAACAAATGCCTGCAGGCAATGGTTGAAACAAATTCGAAGACAATTTGATTGCTTCCTGGTAAATATGTATAGCAAACGTCTACCTTATAACAATCACTGTTATTGACAAGGAATGTACTTTGAAAATAACTGTCCATTTAAATCTGGAAATGTATGTGTACTAATAGTACTGGTGTTTATAACAATTATTGATCAATTATGTTTATGTTCTGGTAAGCGATCAATCAAAATTTCCAATTTTTTTTTTTTTTATTGGACCCAAATGACTGGCCAAAATACCAGAGTATATTTATTTATATTTAAGACCACCCAAGCCAAAATTATCACAGATAAATCTGTAAACCAGGGAATCTAATAACTATGGCCTTAATGTTAAATGCTACTAGAGATGGCATGTTGGTCTGTGTTGCCCTTTGCTGTCACCCAAATACTCCTAGTAAACAGACCATTAAACAAATTTCATATATATAATATAATACCAATCAATGTTATATATAACTGACTGACTATCACCCTCTGAAACTATGGATAGTCTAATGGAATCTGACAGTGAATGTATTGTCTGAAGCGCCTGTAAAATCTGAGATTTGTTTTCACTTGTGTCTCGAGGCCGACACTCTACCTATTGTGCCATTGAGTCAGCAACAGCAAGGTTCTGCTAGAAGAGACTGACAAGTAATGTGACAGAACCATTATTACAGTCTGAAGTAGCCATCTGCAAAGCGCATCAAGGTTTCAAATTACTTACATTTCAAATAGGCCTGACATACTATTATTGCAGTCTGAAGTAGTCTGCCCTATATAGAGGCCATGATTGAATTTCACCCAAGATGTATTAATAGATTTGTGGCTGAATCAGTTACTATGATGACATCAGTTACTATTACATCAGTTATTATGACATCAGTTACTATTACGACATCAGTTACTATTACGACATCAGTTTGCTTCATGCTTGTCTATGGTGTGAACAGGTCGTGAAAGTCGCTTCCATATTTATAAGAAATGCACCACAAAATAAACCATTTTTAGATATTTTTTTGACAGTATTCACATTTTCAAATGTTTATAATATAGTTCATAAAATGTTTATTCAACAGGATTAGACAACAGAGAAACTCTTATTGTAGTCCTCTAATAAAATGGTTGTAAATATATATTTTTTTATATAAATAGAAGCCAGCCTTAAATTTAACCCGGGTCTGAGAATGTCTGGGCTTCTATTCCAAGAATTTAAGGGACATATTTCTACTATAATTGACAGGACATATTTCTAACATATTCCTACTATAATTGGCAGGACATATTTCTAACATATTCCTACTATAATTGACAGGACATATTTCTATTATAATTGACAGGACATATTTCTATTTCTATTATAATTGACAGGACATATTTCTATTATAATTGACAGGACATATTTCTATTATAAATAACAACGTAGAAATACCTTGGAAGCATTGAAGTCTCCGGAGGGGATGATCTGGGCCATGTAGGGAGACTTGGGAATGTCCTGCTCGTTGCACAGGATGTGGACGGCGTATTCTCCGGCCTGCATCGGCCAGTACGTGACATCCGCAGATCCATCGCCATTGTCCTTGCAGTCAATCTTAGCTTGGGACGGTCCCTCGATGGAGAAGCCTGTAGGAAGGGAGATAATCCTCACATGAATTTAAGACACAGCTTATTGCATGTGTGAAGGTGTGAAAAACATCTTTTCCTCTCTCAATATACCTAACTGCCCTACATTCGTGTCTTATATAGCGCCATGAGCATGTGTGTGGAATGTAATAAGTGCAGGATAGATGTGCATTATTATTATTATTATTATTATTATTATTATTATTAATAATAATAATAATAATAATTGAAGACAAAATGTATTACAATGTCAACTCTTTCTTTAACATTTCTTTAACATTATCCAAGGTATTGCGATCTACATATAGAATAATACACACATATATATATAAGGTCCTGGTAGTGATGTCGTTAAATGACAATTTTACTCGTAAAATAATCCAAATTTCCTCATTATATCACAACTTGTCATTTTGCGAAAGACATACCCTACAACACCTGATGGTAATTAATAAAAAAAATAAGGCCTATCCAGATCCCTCCAGGACATAGAAGGTTAACCAGCATCTATATAAGTTTACAGGGATAATATGTATACTAACATTTTGAATAAAATATCCACTGGATATTTAGAGAAAACACCACAAAAATGGCACACATACTAAATTATAGAGAAAAAATCTGTATATTTAGAGAAAATATCCCATTCTAATATATATAGAAACAAATCTGGCAATTTCGAGAGAAAACAATGTGTGTATTTACCAAGAGCTCCAACTTCTCCGTTTGTCTCCACGGTAAACACTGCGGGCTGACCCACAACTCCAGCCTCCAGCCCGGGCCCGTAGGCACGGATCTTGGACTCCACGTATGGGCCAATGTCCACTTTGAACGGGCTCTTGGTGATGTGCACGTCGCCGTAGGTCACGTTGATGACATAGTTGCCGGGCTTCTGTGGGGCATACAAGCAGTTGTAGACACCCTCCTCGGTGCTGGATTTGACACACTTGCACGGCACATCCATGCCGCCGGGTCCAATGACCTGAACCTTGCAGGGGGCGTTGCCAGCACTAGCCGTGTGCACCTTGAAGTCGGCCTGGTCACGGACACGCACGCCACGAGGCTGGATTCCGCGGCCAGAGGCATAGCACAGCTTGGCGTTGGAAGCTGAAAATGTGGATTTACTTGAATGAAGCAGTCTGACTTGCATGTCCTATTGTAAAAATTTACTTTTTTAATAAAAAGAATAATAATATTAAAAAATAATTAATAAAAAGTTGTTGTTTTTTAAATTAATAAAAATAATAATACATATATACAAAAATCTTTAAAATTATACAAAAAGTAAAACTTAAGTTATATTTCACAAAATTATCTCCCCTTATGATTCGGTGATAGCGACTCTTAAAACTGCTAAATATCTCGCGAGTAATGTTCTCACATTTTTGTGACAGTGGTTCTTAAAACCAACACTAGATTTCACGAAAAAACAGTTATCTCTGACTCTATGTACACACACAACCAAATAATCCTAATTACAACTCGACTCTTAATGCACAGATGGAAGCCCGAGACCGTCTATTTACCTGTAGCAACGTTAACCGCGAAGGGGCTATTGGGGATCTGGTGGCCAGAGAAAAAGATGTTGATGGAGTGGAGCCCTGGCTCCATTGCCGTGTACTCCACGAGGTACGTCCCTTGCTTGCCCACCACAGGCTGGATGTTGGCTTTCAGCGTATCCTTGCGACCGTGCGGGTCCAGAATCACCACATCCACCACACCGGTGCCAGCACCTGGAGGGTTAAATACCTCAGTTGTGAAGGTGTTAATACTTGACATATACACAGAGAACTTAATTACTATACAACATAATGTACATGTCAATATCAGCATATCTGTTGCTAAATGTCTGTCCTGATTTAGGTGTATCTGAAAATGAAACTATTGTTGAGTTAGTACATTTGTACATTAAAAGATGAGAACAATTTACGTTATATGCTTATGTAAATATTACAATCTCTTTCAATATTAACCTTTCTTTCTTCTCTCCTCCCCCCCCCCCCCCCCCATCTTTTCTTTCCCTTCTCATTTATGTTGTAATAACTATCCATTTTGTCATCAATAAAAATTGGGGTTTAGATGCCGGGCTCCCGGAGCAGGATTTGAACCTGGAACCTTTGGCTCCGAAGTCCAACGTTCTACCACTACACTACCACCACCCCTCTTCAATAAAACAAGCTTAAACTAAACTATTTGTAGAGCATTTGTAGAGCATGACATCCACTGTTACACAGTGCTCTCCTCAATTCTCAACACTTGGACAACAACTTTGCCTTGCTACTACAGAGTTCATCAGACATTTCTGGACATCAGCTTACCCTGAGTGTAGACTTCGAAGTAGGTCTTCTTAGTCGCTATGACGCCCGACTTCTCAATTCCGGGTCCCTTGGCAGTGACCTTGGTGGCGTCACCTGTCATGCCCTCCACACCCACCGTGTAGGGGCTCTTAGGGATCTCCTGGGTGTTGAACTTGATGATGACCTGGTAATAGACAAAGCAATAGATTGCAACGAATGGAAGTGCTTCATGGCATTTGGTCTGGTGACCGGTGGCCGATTTGTTATATAAAATGCTCCTACTCATCGCGGCGTGTGGGATTACCCCTTTCGCTGAGTAGGTAGAGTGTTGGACTCGTGATCCATGCAACTCTGGTTTAAATCCCAGAATCAGCATGGTCCTGGCCCCCATTGCACAGAATGATCATAAATCTGAGAGTCACAACTCCATGTTAATAGATGGGAGTTACGACTCTCATAGAGCTCTGCGGAATGGGAGCCTGCATAACATGACCTACTATTTTCCTGGCAGCATATTTGAATCAGTGAATGATCTAACATGATATACTACCTTCCTGGTAACATATCAGAATCAGTGAACAATTGATACCATTAATTTTATACTTAAACCTTCTTTTAATCCTGTACCTACAGTTGTCAATAATCTTATGCTGGACAAACGTTGAGCACATTTTGCATGGCATCTCCAGTTGCCACCAGCATGGGCAAGGTTAACCAGTCTCCAGTGTTAATGTTCGTGCTCACCTTGTACTGGCCCTCTATAGTGGGAGAGTAGCAGCAAGAGTAAGTCAGGTTCTTGTCATGGTTGAAAACCACTTCACACTGAAATGACAATCACACCATACAAACTTACAATCATTCTCAAAAACAATCATTTCATAATTTCATGTGTCACTGACAAATATGTGAATTTAAATATTTTTTAAAATTATCATCACAGATTCATATTGACCCATAACTTGATAATTTGTCATAAACAACAAATGAGTGAATTGTTGCTTATCATTTCTCTATGATAATAATAAAATCTCAAAATAATACAAATTTCCTCAAATATACCATATCCAATTAACAGACATTAAATTGAGTCCTGAAATTTATATTGTAAAAAAATAGCTAATTAAGTATCACGTGTGTATTCCAGGCAGTGCAACAGACAATTGTGATTTCAGCAGAAAACAAGCCTGGGTCTTGGGGCACAAGTCACACCAGGTCAAATAAATCCACAAAATAATCAGCGATTTCTGCAGATCCGCAAAAAAATTGCCATGCCTGAAATTCTAAGCCTAAACATATTCCAGCACAAAATAAACATAAAATGTCTCTGTTTTATAATGAAAAAAATAAAAATCAATAAACATCCATAAAATTAATTCCAACTACATGACCGAAAGCCTGTTAAATCTACAAAAACAAAAAGCCCAAACCCCCAACTCACAGGCTCTTGCTTTCCCTTGGGGTTGAGGATGATGACAACGATGTCTCCCTTGCCGGCGCTGAAGGTGTCGATGGTGAACCTGGCTGGGGCTCCCACGTGGTTGCCCTTGGGCTCTATCCCGGGACCGAAGGCGCGGACCCTGTTGGGGTTGACTCTGGGCCTGAGGGGAGCGCCAGGCTTCAGCTTGGACTTGGGGAACTGAGACAGGTAGGTCATCATGCTCATCTCGTCCTTCTTTGGGTTGGTCAGTTCCGTCGGCTTCATCAGCTGTAACACAATGTAATGTGAAGGTGAAGGGAGACTGTCCACATGCTGAAGGTTGTCGATAGTAACCAATAAAAATAAATTGCTGTGCGATATGTGTTACATTGTCAGTGTGTGAGAGTGTGAGTGTGAAGTGTGAACTGTGAAGTGTGAAGTGTGAAGTGCGTAGTGTGAGTGTGAAGTGTGAGTGTGAAGGGTGAGTGAAGTGTGAAGTGTTTAGTGAGTAGTGAAGTGTGAAGTGTGTAGTGAGTAGTGAGTGCGGTGTGGTGTGGTGTGGTGCGGTGAGTGAGTGAGTGAGTGAGTGAGTGAGTGAGTGAGTGAGTGAGTGAGTGAGTGAGTGAGTGAGTGAGTGAGTGAGAGTGTGTGTGTTTTTTTGGTTTTTTAAAATGTTTCTCTTTTTTCTTTCTTTTTCTTTCTTTAAAAATGAGTTTTATACACAACAAAAAAATGTCGAAAATTCTTTACGGATTATTCCAGCATTCTAGTAGGACACATATATAGGATAATATTGTTTTAAAAATTTTTATTTTAAATACATTTTTAAAATCCTGCAGCTGAAGGTTTCCTGTGCAGGACACCCAACTTTCACACATCACCTGCGACATAGCTGGGTGTTCTGTACAGGAAACCTTGGAGATACTAGAAACACAGGTGTCGTACCAGGGTCCTGGAGGTATCCATAAGAAGATGCTCAGCGCTGGAGGGAACATACCTGGGGGACATCTAGCCACTGCTCAGCAGCATCCATGGCTTCCTTGGCGTTGTCCTTGGCCTTCTTAGGATCCCAGGTGTCCCAATCAGGGCACAGTCCTGGAAGACAAATACAGACGGTACAGGAATCTCTCAGACATCAAAGAGTACCGTAATTACCATAATAATTCGAACCCTCTGATAGTTCATACAATTAAATTAATCACCGAAAATAAATTCTTTCGGATTCTAAAAATATGAACATGGTAAATGTTTTCAAATCAAAATTTTCTAATTCATCAAACACAGTAAAAAAATTCAACAACAAAATTTAAATAATGGGTTTTTTTTTAAATCCTTAATTTATTTACCATTTTATTTACAACCTTATGTTGTACTGTAATGTGGCTATCCCTAATTATATGAACTGATCATTTTAATATTTTTTCCGTATTTTTCTAATAATTCAAACAGCTACAAATTTAATTAATTTCTCCAGTTAGAATTATTCAGGTAATTACGGCAAGCATGCCAATACTTCAGCAGACACATATTGGAGGCAACCAGATGCCATCTGCCATCTGCCATCTGCCATCATAGAACTAAAATTTTCTTATGGAGTTTTCAATCCTGGTATTCAATTGAATCAAATTTTCATTAATATGTATTAAATTTTCATAAATGTTTTAAATTAACGAAAATATTTGAAATGGACATCTGCATTCTGGTTGCCAGTGTAAATATGCTATTTCTATAGATTTACACCATTTGTTTTAGCAGTTACGGCATACACCCATTATCTACCTATAGAGCTTTCCTTCATTGAACCTCACACAGGGATTGTAGCGTACAAAGCAGCAGAAAACACTGTGTTACAGAGGATGGTACATACCTGGTCCGCAGGCATCAACGAGAGCACCGATGGCTTTGCCGTCGTTCCAGTCATTGGTGAAGTTCCTGATGGGCAGATCTGGCACCTTGGTCTGGACCCAGTTGAGCAGCCGCTGCTTGGGGGTGGGGCCACCCTCCGAAGGAGTGGGTTCCTCCCCCTCCCACATGGGCATGGAGATGGAGTAGTGCAGGATGAGCGTCCATATCAGACCGAGGATCAGCTTCAGCTTCTTGTCCACGATGTCCGAACTGTCTGCAAGCCAAAGAAGAGCTCCGTGAGATTACAATTCCTATATATTCCTACAATGCCTTACAATTCCTATATATTCCTACAATTCTTTACAATGCCTATATATCCCTACAATTCCTATATATTCCTACAATTCTTTACAATGCCTATATATTCCTACAATTCCTATATAATCCTACAATTTCTACAATTTCTACAATTCCTATATATTCCTACAATTCCTATATATTCCTATGCACCGCAAGTTATCACTCTCGTATCTGTATGATCAATCTGTGGAACATGACTGGTTAACTAAAATTCACGAAACAAAAATTGCCATTGTGATAATAAATACAAATTCACTGACTCACTGACTCACTCATTCATTCATTCATTCATTCAAATACGAAACTGGAACATACAGCATTTCTCAAACTCATTCAAAACTGTCACCCCAAAAAAATGGTATACAATTTGTCAAACCCATGGAGTGATAAATACCATAAAAGCTAGGTACATTACATCTGCTGTCATATCAATACAGTATACTACTACCATGTTATGACCGAGTGTTTATGTCAGTACATCTAGCTGGACCAACAATGAGCATGTAGGTGTGAATACCATACATTTGTTACACTATCTCTGGTAACCTATATGTGTGTTTATACTTGGCTAAATACACTAGTGATGATGGACACTATCAAATGGTTCTGGGCCAATCATATTTATGCATGCACCAAGCACATTACTAATAACACACAAATCAAAATGAAGACCATCTTGCTTATAATCACAGTTCCAGTCTCCAGATGTACTTTAATTACAATCCATGAACAATAAGTAAATCATTACTTACATAAATACAAAACAAACTTTACGATAAACAGTAACATTATATTATTAAACTCCAAACTTGTCTGTTTATCTTGCAATTGTTTTATATTAAATTAAAATGGTTAATAATAATAATAATAATAATAATAATAATAATAATAATAATAATAATAATAATAACAATAACAATGATAATAATAACAATAATATTTTATTTTTTATTTTTAAAAATAAATAATAATAAAAATGTGGACATTTATATTGTGTCAAATCCACGCTCGAAAGTGTACTCGTAGCACTGCATTATCACCCTAACCAATGAATCGGTGTGACTTGATGTTCCTTCTCAACTTCTTGGGGAGTATACAACCAAGCTGCCAGCTTGTGTATGCTTCATAATAGAACTGGTATTGCCTGGAGCCATATAGTTTTATAAATAATTTTAAAAAATATATAAAATACAGAATACATAATATTTGTTTAGATCACTGGTACTTCAGAAGACATGGTCCAGACTTGATGTCTAGATGATAATTAACATAATTGATCATTTATTGAAACTTCTTGGAACGTGAGGACCACTGTAATATTTTACCCATCATACACTGCACAGGATATACATTACGTTGGGTAAATATTTGTCTACTAAAGCTGCCTCGATTCCTTCAGAATATGATATGTAAACATACTATGATGGCAAACATGCAAAGCAATAATAAGACAGAATGTAGTTGAAAATCATATTATCTATTCAAGTTATAATGATCAGCCGCTGAGTGTGTGTATACAGGTTTGTAGCAACAGATTACTATGCAATAAATGACAAACATTTTACTATGGGCGATAAAACGGTTGCACAAGAAGTGAGTATGTAGTATGTACAGTATGTAGTTTTCTCATAGGTAGGCCTAGATCTAAGATGGGTACAGTTAATCAATGTACAGAAAGACAGCAGTTACTGAAATTATCAACACAGAATTGTGGAGTGCTAACAAAACATATTCATAGGCCTGGATATATGTACAAGCCTGTAACAATCCTTTTCTATGCTATCTCTCTATGGATATATACATATATCACTATCACTCAAGCAGATTAAAAAGAGACCAGTTCCTTAAATATCAACACAGAGAACTGTGGAGTGTTAGCCAGATATATTCATCTTATTTGTCCTTAGGCCAGGATGACTTCGTAAGTATTCATGGTACTGACACTACCCGTGGAATCCCATACGAATGTCTAGAACATGATGCATACGAGAAGTATATTGGTATTTGCTGGCAGCTGTTTGTTCTGAACACCGGCATGGCCAGTGATTCACACCTAACAGTGAGCTCACCTATCCACAGTGCATAGTAAAGGATATAGACAGAGAAACACACGTTTGTTTTTTCTGTGGTTAATCGAACAGGAATGCGATGATGCACCCACACTACTATCTACCAGCCGATACTGTATGTACATACAGCCGGCCAGTTGGTGGTTTTAGTGATTATGAAGTTTAACGTCGCTGCGGGAATCTTTCACCCATTTGCGACGAGTGGTTTTAGTACACTGTTGTCTACAGTATTCACAGATATCACAGTGATCTGTTTATGGTGGGAGGAACACCTGAAATAGTTGTGCTATGTAAGGTCCATGAGATTAGGCCGATACTGTTGAACCAAGGATAATAACTGTATATTATAAATACAGACGTAGCATCTTATGTCTTCTGCATGTGAATCTAGTCTCCACCACCCAGAACATGCCTGGGTTTTTTTCAGGATGGGTTTCAAACTCGAAAATGCAGGTTTGTAGTTGGACACATTACCATATACACTATCCAGCCTACATTTAGATACAATAGACAGGAGTGCGATCAAACCTCTCATGATTTATACATTCATTATTTGGTAGTGAAAAGTCTATGCTTCAATTGTTATGGAAAAATAACCATGAAATTTAATAGTACAGAAGTACATTCTACAGACAAATCTTTTACATTTTCCATTGTAAAGTGAACTGTTACAAGGAACATGGATATTCCCTCATGCAAATAGAGTGCCAAGCAATGCTGTGTTCATTTTAACACAGGGGACAAGATGAAACAGCTTTACACATTAACTGTAATTTGACTAACTCCAGCACCACTACCTGCTGGATTAGAGATATGCACTGCTCTTTAGGGCATTTCTGGATGCCTTTAGCATGGAGAAGGTTAAAGCATGCCCAACAAGCATATAATGTTCCCTACAGTTATTAATCATTTAATGTTTTTTAAATTGGGGTTTAGACCTGCTTTCAAGATTCTTTCACTAATATCACAGCTTGTCAGTTTAGGGCAGGAGGAAACCCACAACATCTGTAGCATTGAATGTTGCATTGCCACTCTACAGACAGCTCATCCTATCAATATTGCATCAGAAAGGTAGTCATTTAATATTCCCAACACGAATATGGTACTCCCCACAATCATTTAATGGTGAATAACTTTCTCGAATGAAGACATTTCATGAGATTACTAGATGTAATACTAGTATTATAAATGAGAATTGTGCCTTCAAAGAAAATGCAATGAAGATAACAACTAGTTTATATTTGTATGAAGAAAGCTTCAACATAATGTCCTACATTCAAAATTGTTTTAAATTAATAATAAATTTCCATTGTAATTTCATTGTAAAACATTTTAACTGGCATCTGTATGTGCTGAATATATCTAAATAAGAATTCATTTATTCTCATTTTTATTATAACCCAATAAAATCAACCAGAAAATACCTCGATAATGTCACATTAACACAACCATATCGTCGTGTTTATCACCTAATAAATTCCTACCTATAAATATATATATACAAACGTCACATCGGATAAACAACCGCCTACTCATATTCCCGAACAACCTACGTATTTACTCATATTCCTGATAAACCTACATATCTAGTCTCCCTGCAGTGAGTATTTCACCACCTAGGTGTTGCATTCTTCGAGTACAATCACATTAAAGAGGATGGTTTCTGTGCCCTATTTCCCTCCCGTCTCCTGCGCTGGTCAGGTGTTTCGGTAGACCAGGGTTGACTACACACGGTAGACCAGGGTTGACTACACACGTCTACACTCCTAACAGACTCCTGTACAAAGCTGTCAACAATCCATGTCAAATACAGCATGTGTAATGTCACTGTAACAGTATATCTCCCGAAAAGAACTGGATCAGTTTTTAAGTGGGTGAAATGGAGGAGGACCTCTCCTTCAGTAGTATTCATTCATAAATTTGTACAGGAAAGTCACGCGCTGGAACGAAACTTCGTCTGCAATACAGCCTGTTAAGAGAGCCATTTAGAAAGTGTGTCCACTTTGACAAATAGAGCATCTTTGTGTGCCTCGTAGAAAGTTAATGCCGGTGGTAACAAGGAACGAGCTATATCCAGAGAGCCGTGTACAATGCAAGTGTATCCCTTGAAGAAGACGCAATAGACAGTTACATTAAAGTATTGTCTATTGTACAACTTAATGCATATTTTGTGTTTTCAATGGATAACAAATGTCCAAACAAACTTATCATATAATCACATGACACATTGCAAAATACATGGTCATGTCAATTAGGAAGAAGCATTCATAACAGTAATAAATAGTTTGTGTTTTCAATGATAACAAGTGTGAAAACAATCTTATCCTACATCATGACACATTGTCAAATACATGAATAATAGTGTCCATCACTCCCTACAACAATCTTAAAATAGGAGGCAACCAGAGTTGCCCAAATTGTGACTAAATATATGTCCAGTATGTATCATTACAATATCTTGTCTGAATTTTCAAGTAAATAATGATAGCAAGATACAGAAAGTAAATCAGGGTATTGTTGAATTATGCTTTGGGTCTATTGAAATCCAAACCACCATTGAGGTACCTACAATTTGAAATTCACAAAATAACAGTCCTTCATGAATCAAGGGACTGTGAATTATGATCACATGAATAAATTTCAAGCCAGTGTTGCACAGCACGACAAGACAGATTATAAACCTGGGTTTGACACTGTGTTTTGACACTGCATGTTAAAGCCACACTGCCTCTTCTAGCCTGCGGTGGATTATACAGCCTGCGGTAATAATTTCACCTGCTAAACAAGTTTGTCCACTCTGTGTTCACCTCTCGCAGGTGACATTGAGGACAATTTGAGGACAATATTTAGGATGAGAACTATTGTTATATAGCAGCATGTCGCGCTATTTAGCTCTCGGTGGCCGTATTCATTAACTGCATATGAACTGTTTTAAAGGTGAAATGTCTAAAGCACTTACATTAATTACTTGTAATTGTCTACTCATTATATAAATATGATACCTGACCTGTATTTCATGGGATAAATCTGGGCATACACTAATGTTGTACTATAGCAGGAAATAACGTAAACTTCAATAAACTCCAGGCTCCTGTTTCACAACATCCTAAATGTAGGAGCTCATAACTTTAGGACCCAGTTTATCATCTCATGTTATATGTCGATTTAAGAAGGGATAAAACTTGTGACATTGTCGTGTGAAACACTTGTTACGAGGTGACAACTTTTAGGACTGGTTTAGGAGCTCCTAAATAGTTAGGAGGCCGTCGTGAAACGGGAACCAGGACTACAGTACAACCTTTCACAACCCTTTTAAGGAGAGGATTATGATAACATGTTTCACTTTTGTCTAATCCTGTTGAATTTGAGTCAATAAAATATGTTGAAATCAATCAATCCCTTATACACAACACAGCTCTGAATACCCAACCTGGTAATCACAATTTATGGATCATCATTTTTATTCATATTTTTTTTTTTAAATTGGGGTTTAGGGCCGCTTTCAAGATTCTTTCACTTATATCACGGCTTTTCAAATTGGGGTTTAGGGCCGCTTTCAAGATTCTTTCACTTATATCACGGCTTTTCAGTTTAGGGCAGGAGGAAACCCGCAACATAGCGCTGAATGTTGAAGTAAACCTGCGAGCATCGGCTGGTACTGACAAGACCAAGAACGATAACTGCATTGCAAATCTACAGAGAGCGCATCCTATCAATATCGCATCAGAAAGGTAACTTTCGCGAACATTGATGCCGGTCCCCCAGGGTGGAATTTGAACCTGGAATCTTTGCCTCCGAAGTCCAACGTTCTACCACTGCGCTACCACCCACCCCCTATGGATCATCAAAGCAGCTATTTAAAAATGTAAAAATTTATGGAAGACAGGTTTGATATCCAATTGGATAAATCATACTGCACCACAACATACAACATGTAAATACATCTGGAGCTATCTGGGATAGAGCTGCAGATTGAGCACCTATCTCCATGATCTCTCCTCATCATACGCTTACATGCCAGACTTCTGACAACAGATCTATCCCACCTGGAGCCTGATAAAGCACATCTCATAAAGGTCACACTCAGACATTGCACTGTTGACTCCCTATATCCCAGATGTTGTCTAGAGGCCTTGATTCCAGTCACAGACAGTAATTTATGTACATGTTTCAATGGTTGGTTGGTGTCTGCACCACAAAAATGTAAAGATATGCATAACCACAATGATCACAGCACAATGGACAAGCATGGACCGATGTCCAAAGAAGCTACAAATCAAAGGCAATGATTCCTATAAATACATAACTACAATTATCACAGCACAATGGACAAGCATAGACTAGTGTAAAAGGGTACACATCAAGCTGAGGTTCCCCATTGATGCACAAGTCCTTACTGGCATGAACACCTAGAGTATGCTATGCTATGCTATCCTAAAGTATACTATGCTATACTATACTCTCATAGACTAGACTATGCTATAGTAGAGTATACTATACTATATTATAGAGTATACCATACTGCTAGAGGATACTATGCTATACTAGAGTATACTATGCTATCCTAAAGTGTACTATGCTATACTATACAATTATATACTATACTATGCTATATTGAAGCATACTACACTATTCATGAGTATAGTCAAACAGTTCCCACAGAGCCAGCCCAGCTTTATCTCTGTACAAGACGTTTGGCCACTTAGTAGTATCTGAGACATGATCCACATTAAGACTACATGTACATCAATCCACAGATGAACACAGCCGTGACTAGTCAACATTGTCCTCAAGTGTCCAGTATACTGCCTGTAGACTTTTTGTTTATTGAGACATTCAAGCATTCATGATTGTTTGGCCAATGCCATTGTCATTGTCATATAGCATGCATATTTATATTGCACCAAATCCATGCTCAAAAGCTTGTTCATAGCACTATATTATTACCCCAGTCAATGGATCAGTGTGCATTCATTTCACCTTTTCAACTCCCTGGAGAGTATACAACCCAAGCTGCAAATTACACAATTCCAATTGGGTGGACTAAGTATGATCTTGGTCACCAATTGGTGCATAAATGTTAAAACACTAGTCATTGCTCATGGAGCTGTGGGTGGTTTTCTTGGTCAGAACACTGATAAATTGTGATGGTGTCACGTTATTACAGTTTTAGAACCACGATACTGCCACTGATGTCAGAAAGGTGAGAGGTTGTGTCACATTCCAGCACACATGAAAAGGTACTAAATAAAAGGTACTAAACAATAGGTACTAAAATGAAAATTCATTAAGATTCATATTAAGAAATGCTTTTGTCACGGACAAGGAAAGCCCCATAATAGAATAATTAACCTTGTAAATTGAGTAATCCATCCTGTCTAAAATATGTATTGCATGTCATTAATATCCATAAATTTACTTGAATATTTTTCATGAACATGTTCAACTATAATTGTAAACAACTATAATTTTAAACAAAGTCCACCATTTTGTATCCAAAGTATACATGTAGATTAATATTGTATTAAAGATAAAATTAAACCTCTCCCTGCTGAATTAGACACAGGCACTGCTCTTAGGGCATCTTTGGTTGCCTTTGGCATGGAGAAAGTTAAATAATGTGCAGCATTACAATAAAATGTGAATATAAATATTAAACATATATTTAAATGTTATGCATAACTGGAATAGGCTTTCGTGAATACTGTAGGACTAGTTCATCCCCATCAAAGGAGGTGTCATCGTGATATATCTAAACTCCCCCTCTCCTACTTGATAGTCACTGCCTAGTGATGGAAGTTTGTTTAAAGGGGTGTGTCCACGGTTAGGACAAACAGGCCTCTGTCAGTAGAAGCATTGAAGTGTCAATGTCAAGACAGTCTCCCACTCTCAGCGGTCAATGTCAAGACAGTCTCCCACTCACAGCGGTCACAGATGAAGGAGGATCCAGTTCAATATGTCAACCAAAGCATCACGCTCAACATCGCATAATTTATGTAAACAGTACATGTAATGACCCAAGGATTTCACTCTAGAATCTAATCATCTACTTTGAATATGGTGGTGCTCTGAATAATGTGTTGTTTATGATAGACAAATACAATGTTGAGTATGTCGAATACCAGCATGTTATGTATTGGAACGTAATTGACACCGCATTCATTTACATACATTTATCTATGCTCTAGTTAATACAGTAGGAATGTTGATGTGTTCACATTTAGTATGATGCTGACACACGTATATTTAATTGCCTATGAAATCTTGAATATATCTAAACTGCAGTATTTTCTATGTCAAAACATTTTCTTCCATTTTATGCCCTAAGATGCCCTAAGAGCAGTGCCTCTGTCTAATTCAGCAGGGAGAGGGTTAATTTTATCTTTAATACAGTATTAAGATAGTACCCATTTTATGAAACTGACATAGGAAAACATTTTATTGTCTATCATAAACAACACATTATTCAAAGTAGATGATTAGATTCTATAGTGAAATCCTTGGGTCATTACATGTACTGTTTACATAAATGGAAAAACAATATTTACCCAGGCATGGTCAAGTACTAATTAATATACCTGTTTAAATTATTCTTTTCTCAAAAAGATTATTTTAGACACAGAAATTACGAAAAATACATAAAGATTCCATACCTATTGAAACGTGAATATGGCAAGAAATCTTCACCACTATGTGTACACATGTAGTGAATATTCCACAACGACAAACCCTCTGACAAGACCTGAAGATGAGACCTAAGCATGAGTCCAAAGACCTGAACATGTCCCCCCCCCTCCCTCTCCCCCACCCAGAGACCTGAATTTGGGCACCATTGGCTGGGTTCGTTTGACATGTATATGTCATGTATACATTGGGCAAGGCTGCTCCTTAAGATTGCGAAGTTGCTTGGATAAACACACCTCTGGGGAATGGATGAAAGCTGCTCAGCGAGACTGTTTCCATTTGTAGCAAGTTATATTTACATTACACAGTGATCTGTTGGATCAATAGACATCATCCCTTGGAAATGAGCAATATAACTGAGATAGCATCTTTGGAAATAATTTCATTATTAGAAAAATGAAAATTGTGATATTTTGTTTATTTTGTTATTTGATGTTATAGTTCCAAGAAAAGAATTTCAGTGTAAGAAAAAGGAAAATGTTGATAATATTTCATATATTTATTGTTGCAGTAGATGACCAAAAAAATGCAATATATATATATAGGCATCTTTGAAAAGAATTTCATTATATCATTATAAAAGCAAATATTTTAACAATTATTTTGATCTATCTCATTATTGTTCATTCTTTGTTCGCCAATGGAACAAATGCTCCAAAAGTATATTATATATTTAATAGCAAGTTAATTCACCGTGTCACATGCTGAATTAAGTTCAAGGTAGAGTTCAAATTCTTTAGATAACATCCATAGCTCAGAAGTGGAAGCTTGCGATAAATTGAAACTTTATCTGCCGAAAAGATTGCTACAGTCATTACCATATTATCACAGAGCACAACTTATCTGTCTTGTGTCAGTATGAAGGGCGAGACAAATTTTTGCCTGGAGAAAATGCAGTTCTTCAAATAGACTGCATACAGCTAGTTCTTCAAATAAAACTTTGGCCAACAAAACACAAAACTATTGCATCATCAGTATATAACATAGTTGGTTGTTGCCTGTTGGATTTAATTTTTATCTATTCAATCCAATATGGGCAAGCAGATATTCTGTGGAGAAGATTTCTACCAAATCTGGAACTCAACTTGAAGAACCTCGTGCCATTCTTCTTCCTAAATGTGTCTTGAAGAGTACATGAATGCAGTAAGCGATTGCAACTTGTTAAAATTACGTAAAGCTGAATTATTATATCCAAAAAGGCTCCTGGCACTTAATTAAATATTGTTGAGTATACTTCAATGCCATTTTCCAAAGTATTTCAGTGATCTTTGTCATGGTCTTCTGACTATATAGGAGCAGACCTTGTAGCAACTATGTATTGTGACAAAAAGGAAACAGATCATGGATGGCCCAGATAAACAAAAGTTGATAATTCGATAACTGCATAGCAAGAGTGCAGGCATATCACGCCCACCAACATTCCTCCATTGGTGTGGAGATACCCACATTCAAACTCAGAACATTTAGTTGTGTAAACAAGCAGCGTACACAGCACTGTGTAAAAATGGATGGCACACTCAAGACATGCATATATTATTATTATTACTATTATTTTAATAATTTAAGGCTTGGAGGACCAGAACAATCATTACTTGTATAAAGAAGTAGAGATATGCAGATACAGCGAGTTCGACAAATGCACAAATAATAGTGCAGCGTGAACTAACACAAACAAGAGATAGATGCAGGTATATAGCAATTTGAATGAAATTTAACCCTTGAAATTTTGTCCTCCACCAAGATTAACACCTGTTATTCCCAAATATCCTCATGATCATTTTTAATGTTTTTCTACATCAAGAAAATACTCTACGCCCTATGTCTTCATACCTTCATTGTGAAAAATAAATAATTAATTAAAAGCTTGATTCTTCCCCTACAAGCACAACCTACAAATATTTGCAATGTAAGACCTCTTACACTCTATATATAGTCTGTATATTTATAGCATGTCACCAAGCTCCTAGCAAACATACATCCCACACAACTGCAGGTGTATACCCCCCATGTACCCACATGTGGACCCATTTCATCTGGCTCTGCGGATCCATTTCATCTGGCTCTGCGGATCCATTTCATCTGGCTCTGTGGATCCATTTCATCTGGCTCACATGCATGTGTCAGGTCTACTCAGGTTCATCACCCAGCAACGTGACAAGACTCCAAAAGACATCACTGTAGCCAATTAGGAGTCTCTGGGGTGATTTCTTTGAGCGGATGTGTCAGGTGAAAACCAGGTTAAAATCTAGGGTCAAACGATGTACATTGAACATGTTCAACAGTGATAATTTGTTTTTACAAAAGTTGAGTAGATTTTGTAGAATTAGAAGATAAACGAGGTCTAGACTATCCATAGTCTCAGAGGATGAAAGTAAATAGTTTAAATATACATAATATTGATTGGTATTATATTTATATGAAAGGAGCTGCTGAAATTCTTTACCCTTGTTCTCCAGTAATCTAGACTAGCTTCATCTCCTCTAGGGTAATATTTTGAATACGAGTATTTGGGCGAGAACAAGGTGTGACACAGACTAAACGTGGTCTTGAGTCTATGGATGTACATTAATTCAACAGTAAATTTGTTTTATTTTGTTAAAAGTTAATGTTGTAGATAAATCTGAAGTCTAGAGCCAAACACTGTACATTCAACAACAATGTTAAAGTATTAGACGATAAATTTGAAGTCAGTGGACTTTCATTGAATTGTAATTTTTGTTTGGCTTATATGGTATAATCCAATGTGTTTACAAGAGTACTCAATTCACTGTTTAAAACAAACTAAAGCTGTTTTCAGTACAAAACAAATTTTAAATAGAAAATCAGTATGAACAATGTGAACTCCTGAGTGAATTTGATTTCGTGGGCGAAAATCTTTTATAAGAATTTGAAATTGGAGCCGTGATGAATTGCTGATAAAAAGAACCATAATGTCACAATGACACAACCACCAACACATTCTCCTAGCACAATGTACCAGGATTACCGTAACAAAATAGGCTTGTTCCCTCCCACGATACACCTGCTCTTCTCAGTTGTGTAAAAATACACAATAATTACACCATGTTAAATCCCTGCACTGAGCTAACATGGCGGGGTATTGAGGAATGCAATCTATTTGACTTTGCTGTGACACCCGGCAGGTTTAATTATACACAACAGTTGGATTATATTTTGGACAAAATATATGGAAAGCTGGGTAATATTACAAGAGAGACTAATTCAACAAATATGCAATAAAGTCCTATATTAGAAGAGCATTCACTCATGTGGTTGTCAGAGCTTGCACCATGATCTGGCCTCAAGCTGTCTAGTATGTCAACACAGAAATAAATACAATTAATCATATCAGAACCTTGGTAATTTTCTTATATAATTTATATACAATTTACAAATGTTTGCCAACAATATCTGAGCTAAAAAAAAAATCCACCCAAATTGAGTTTGTGTGTGTGTGTGTATATATATATTGTACAATGTAAGCAATATATATTGCCTCTAAATTAAGCCCAAATTGTGTTACATTACTAGCAAGTGTAACTAAAGATGAAACATGTCCAAATGTCACCGTTATTTAACAGTGCTAGTAAACCAAACGATGCCCTTCTGTTTTAAATGGCGGAAATACCAGAGGTCGCGTTTACTGGCCGACCTCTTGGATCCATGCAGCAGCAGCTTCCTGTCATGCCCATTGCACCGGTCAAAGGTCATGCATATATTTTGGCAGAAATTGAAGAGCTATAAAACTGTATGGATGGAAACTGGTACAGGTACAGGGTCATTCATTCACATGATAATAACCCTACCAAAGTCACGATCATAAAATATATAGCGAGTTACGTCTCTTGTAACTTGCTACAACCATTCTGACATCTCTTACTAGTGCTACAGTCATTGTTCAGAGTAGCAGGTCCAATCTATAGTTAAATCAATTCACTATTTCTGGTATAACATTTTATGAGTTTTACAAACAGTGCAAATGATCAAAATGTCCAAACTCGCGTTTTCAGATACAGTAACAAACATTGCTTGGTTTGCCAGATAAAGAAGACATTCTACTATTCATGTTGTGGAAAGGTCATCACAGGTTAGCCTGAGGCCCCCTATGAACCTCTGGCACCATCGTGAACCTTTGATATACCAGGAAGTCTTCTTCAGCATTGCCAGTCTCATCTGTGTATTGGTTCATCATCAGATATGGCTAAATGTTAGACTGGCTGACCATGTGTCTGTCTCTGTGTTTGTCAGTCTGGCCATTTGTCTGTTTGTCTGTCTGTCTGTCTATGTCAGTCTGTCTGTCTGGCTGACCATGTGTCTGTCTGTCTGTCTATGTCAGTCTGACCATGTGTCTGTCTGTGTCTGTCTCTGTGTTTGTCAGTCTGACCATGTGTCTGTTTGTCTGTCTGTCTATGTCAATCTGACCATGTGTCTGTCTGTCTGTCTCTGTCTGTGTTTGTCTTTGTCAGTCTGTCCATCTGTCAGTCAATGTCTGCCTGTATGTCTAGCCATCTGTCTGGAGCCCGAGGACAGTTTTCCATCATGTCTGAGGTCACTAGACATCAGTGGTCATCATATAGCATCACCGACTGACCAATGGCCCCCACATACATCAGTGACACCAAGCAGGTAAAGACATGTGCCATGTAGATAACATTAGATAATTGACTACAGGAAAAGTCTAAAACAAGTTTTGTGTCTAATGGTGTTCATTATGATAACAAACATCTACCTTCAACACGAGGCTTACTAGAATACATGAAATACAAGTATTAGTTTTCTCTGTAAGGGACCAACTTATCAAGGGCATCTTTCAATCAGTGCATAAAAATATTTAATTATCAACGCCAGCATTACAGCTTTAAATTACATTAATACATTATCTGACACCGGGTGGGCAGTTCACTGGAATTGGCTGTACAAACATGCTTTGAATTTGATGAATACTGGATAGTAAGCTGGTGGTTGTGGCTTAAGCACTCCAGTTTGTGTCATGGAGCATGAAAACAGAATGGTACATGTTGTATGCAGTATAAACAGATATGTGCCTGATTTAGCATCAACACAACCAAGGAGATAGTGTATAGCTATATGGCAATGTTGAGGACACTCATACCGGTCAGAGAAAGTATGGTCACCCCTGTCCACAATAATATTATACATCGTAGTATTGTTATTGTCAAAGAGCTCCTTGTATACAAATGTACTGTTACCATAACTGGTTACCATAACTTACACAAAAAAATCAGACTTTCTACTAATGTTAATCGGACTTTGTGTTAGTTGAGTTTTACCAAGTTTTTTACAGTACTTCGGTGGTCTGGACTAAATCTGCTTATGATGGGATGAAAACCTGCAACAACCTGCATCTACAACCAGTAAAACCAGGACTGGTGCAGATGAACCAAGGGAGATAACTGCAATGTATTATGCATTATATGAATACCTGCATATCTCGCCAATATATTCTGAATAAACATAGAATCGTTCTCCATTTCTAGGCTCTCTGGATAGTATAGTATCTATAATGTTCGTTTTTAATATTTTAATACAAAAGAAAAATATTTAAGAAATATTTACAAAAATCAGCAAAAAATCTCCATCCTGGTTACTATCATAAACCTTGAAACCTCAGAGTCAACATCTGATATAAATATCACTAAAACAAGTCTGTCCAGTTTTGTAAATCAATTCGTGTCCTGAAGTGTAGAGAATTGTTATCAAGTTTTACTGTCAATCTTTCCTTTACACACCACACTGTCCTCTCACACTGTCCTGTACACACCACACTGTCCTCTCACAGTCCTCTAGCTGTCCTCTCACACTGTCCTGTACACACCACACTGTCCTCTCACAGTCATCTAGCTGTCCTCTCACACTGTCCTGTACACACCACACTGTCCTCTCACAGTCCTCTTGCTGTCCTCTCACACTGTCCTGTTGCTATCCCCACTGTCCTCTCACACTGTCCTCTCACACTGTCCTCTCACCGTCCTCTCACCATCCTCTCGCTGTCCCTACTGTCCTCTCACTGTCCTCTCATACTGTCCCTACTGTACTCTCATTATCCTCTCATTATCCTCTCATTGTCCTCACACTGTCCTCACACTGTCCTCTCACTGTCCTCACACTGTCCTCTCACTGTCCCCTCACACTGTCCTCTCACACTGTCCTCTCACACTGTCCCTGTGTTAAATAGGCTCCTCTTACATAATAAAGCATTATCAGACAGCGACAACGAATATCGTAAATATCACTGTAGCCAATGTATCTACAATATTAAACTGTTAATATTAAACACTGATGTGGGCCATGAGGCTTGGCCTCAATGTACAGTCATTTTTATGATTTTTCAGTTTTACAGTTTATTCAGTTTTATAGTTTAGTCAGTCAGAGGGTAAAGCATTTCACTGACTCCTTTCATATACAGATAATACCAATCAGTATAATTTATTCTTAAATTATTTACTTTCACCCTCAGAGACTATTCTGTTATATTAAAATATCTATGGATCTTAACTTTCAGTACAAAATTGCTTTCAGATTTCATCGGATAACAAATTTTAAATTTCAGTTAAGCTTTCTCAGACAAATTTGCACATGGTGCAGTTTTTCTCTAATACATGTATTTACAACACACTGGGGGAACAGATGTAGCTTTTAACAGATAACAATTAGCAATGTCCCAGCTGCCTATTCCGACATACCATAATTACCCTAATAATTCAACCTGGAGAAAATATTAAAATATACAAAATATGGTTGTAAATGAAATGGTAAATTAATGAAGGATTAAAAAAATATATTTTTAAATATTAATTGTTTTGATAAAATGATTGCATTCGAATAATTAGAAAATTACGATTTTTAAAATATGGTCATGTTCAAATTTTTAGTGTCAGAATTTTATTTATTTTCATTGATTTATTTAGGTGATCAAACTATTAGAAGGTTCAAATTATTAGGGTAATTACGGTACACTGCACGAGCTAGCATCATATTGTACCTAGTTTACACACAATGTTATATTCAGGGGAGGTAATCAATATGGCAAATAACAATGAAGATTTTGCATCGCTATGATGACTGCATATAATATCATCACGATCCTGATATTACCGTAATTATGTTAGTTTGGGTCATGGCCTTATTTAAAGGTATACAATCACATTTATGCTCAGTTTGGACTAGTTCTTAGCTACAACTGCAAAGTACATTCACTTGACATTCATAAGGTCATGTTTGTTTTTCAAAAATCCTTTTCACCACTGTATTGTTGCACAAATTTCATTGTATGGTTGCACAAAGAGCAAATAATTTTCTTGGAACCAAACTCGGTACCACTGCTTTATTTAGGCTCCTATTAACCTCCTTTCTGCTGAAGCCAAGCAGAGATGCCCTCTAGTGTAGCCAGTAGAGGAATGGCTGTAACTAATCCTGCAGATAAAGGATTAATGCTTCGAACCATGTCCACCAGGAGAAAATATGGAATTTAATTTCTTTTCATCCGGTTGAAATACTGAATGGCAGGCTGCTTTGCAGCTAAATGTGGCACCAATTGTCTGCATACAATTACACTCTATGAATGTCATGCATTGCTCTATATCTGTCCTGACATCGACATACTGTGGTACAGCCTATTGCCTGACCTTTGGCTGTGGTTATGACCAACTGCGGAAGCCTGCCAGTATTACATCCTGTGAAGGGATGCTGGCAATAAATGTTCACTAACAAATGCACGGAAGTTACTAGGATATGGTCTGATGGTATGGTACCACTACGTTCGTCGACACACACCTGACTGTAGGTACCACACTACAGGCTTCTTATGTATAGTCCCAGGCCGACAGAGTGAGCGAGTGATTATGGAGTTTAACATCACTGCAGGAATCGTTCACCCATTTGCGATGATCCGAGGCCGACAGACAAACAAGAATAAAATTTATTTAATTTATTTTTCATTACGAATTAATAAACCTTTTTGAGTATAATTTCAATTCAATATTTTGTTCACAAATCCTCATATAAAATTTGAGCGTGGGCATGAAATCATACTTTAACTCTCTCCATGCTGTAGGCAACCATAGATGCCCTAAAGAGCTGTGCATGTGCCTAATCCAGCAGGGAGAGGGTTACAGGTCATTAATCATGGCGCCTGGCCCGGATATTATGAAACCATTTTGAGCACGATTTTATACTCAACTCACATTTTGCACTGAAATCCCCAAAGCAAAACACCACTTCAGCTTGAAATTGCACTAAAGAAAGTTTTGTAACCTGTGGGTTTGATCTGCTTATGGTGGGAGGATAACCTGATACACAAATAAGCCATTGCATATAATGGTTGCCCTAAGCATACAGACAGTGCAATTCAATCTTCACACTCATAAGAACTGTGGAACACATTCCTACATCATCTGACGTAATTCAAACTCGAGCTCATGGTTTGTAATCCAACGCCGTACCAACTTCCCTTATATCCCGCCCCCCTCGAGGCGTGCACACCAAATCGATCAGGCTGACATACCAAATGGATCACGCATATGAAAACAGTTTTAAAACACAGACTCCACCCTAGCCCACACTAATTTGAAGCAGTATATTATGTATCATACATATATCTACACTCCGCATTCTCTTGCTCCCTCTCACTCCACAAGACTGCTTCAGTTGCACTCTTAAATTTCCACATACTCTGCCACCTGAAGATCATCTGCAGGGGTCACAACGTAAATAGGGGCCCACCCTCCAACGTAAATAGGGGCCCACCCTCCCATGCAGGGGTCATAACGTAAACAGGGCCCCGCCCTCCCCTGATCTTGACTCATATCAATGCCTGCCCTTGTTGAAAGAAACAGGAGCCCTACAGGTTTCGCTACAGCTACCATAGAAAGTGTTAATCCTGTAAAGTTTGAATGGTTAATCTTGATTACAACAGTACACACATGTTGGATCAATAATATATACTCAACATATTTAAGGGTCAGGAACCTTTTTTAAAATTATATTTAAATATAACTTTATTTAATTTTAACAACAAAGAATTCCCAAACATCTACAGGATCCAGGTAGTCTTCAAGAACTTGCAGATGCTTATATGAAGAGGAATGGCACCAGGTTCTTCAAGCCGAGTTCCAAATTCGAGAGAAAGCTTTCCCAAAAAATATCTGCCAGCCCTGAATTTCTATTGTTGAGTTTACATAGTTTTGTATTAAGAACCACACTGCCAACCATCATATATGGTATTTAAAAAAATAAACCCCATCTTCAGGTGCTTCTGTAGGATAGACACTTTTCAACCTTATCAGCACATGATAACAAATCTCCATAAAACATTTAAAACCACACTTTACGTTGCATCAGCACAACCAGCGATCGTTCATCCGTGACAATAATTGATAATGTGGTCATAAAGGCTTCTCGGCCAGGCATACATACATGTAAGAGTGTTGGGTTGGTGGGACCGTTACGCATCAGCAAACTTTTAAAGTTTTCTTGTCAATGGTGGAAGGTACTGTTACTCCCAATTCGCTATGATACAAGCAACGGCTATGGAATGTCCAGCCTATGAATACAACTTGGACTATGTTAACTACATATGAATTCTCCATGGGGATTTGTCTGAACAAGCTTCACAAGTACAATAACACTACATGATATATCGCCCATATTTTTTCTCGATTTCAGAAATGCATCCTAAATTCACGACTGTTGTTAAACACAACAATCTGGGAATAAATCAATAAAATAAAATAAATAGTAATTTATAAAGCTTATGACGCCATGCTAATGCATGCTCGAAGCATTCTTTCTCAATTTGAAAAATGTATCCTAAAACCCATGACTGCTAATAAACACTGTGGACAATAAATAGTAATCTTGTCCAATCATAAAATGAAAGAAAAATCAATGAAATTCGCAAAATATATTCCTGTGTTTGCCATAGGGGTGAGGATTAAGTAATGACAGTCACAATGATCTCTGGAAGGACAGTTTAGTGGCTATTATGCTCTCAGCTATTATTAGAATGTTCAAAAAGTCTTTAGGACAGTAGTCGATCTAGTACATCATCACAGTATCATCAGGATAAGCAACAGTTCCATCCAATGCTAAAAACTCTTTGAAATTTTATTTTATTTTTTATTTCCGTTGTCAATTTCTATCATGTTCAAAGATCCTGAAAACAGCAGCAGATTTCACATCAGCAGAATTTGTATCAGTTTCACACAACTCCCAAATCCTCGTGGGAATTTGCATAAATATTAATCAAGTGTGAGTCAGGAATGCTAAATCGCACATGAATTGGTCTGATTAATGTTTGTTTGTTTAATTTTTTTTTTTAACCTGTACTGCCCATCTGACATCGACACCTTGCACACACCTGTCATATCTGATTGATTGATTGACATAGACAAGCTGCTGGACATAAATATATATATACATATGTATCAGTCAATCAATCTATATGGCCACTGCGATCAATATGTAATGGATATGACCCTGACATCGCCTTCCTTGTGCGACATGTATGCTACGCCCACTTTGCGACCAGACTCAGCATACATCCGATAGTGTATTAGTATTAACAGATGTATGATGCACGATGCACTATAGATGCACTATAGATGCACTTTATCATCAGTCACAGTAGCTGTTCTGGCCTACGTTTCACGAGAGGGTCGTCTGGGAGTAAATCATGGCTGACATCATTTCCTGCTACAGTAACAGTATGGTGTGCACCCCAATTTATGCCAGGACTACAGTATGACCCTTAAGTTTGGATACATGTCAGCTAACACCGGGAATAGCTTGCCAGTGGACCTGAGAAAGTCGGACTCTCTTCAGTCATTCAAAAAACAGCTAAAAACATTCCTGTTCAAATTAAGTTACAACTAAACCTCCTCTAACTGTAAATCATCTTAGGGTATTAAATACATTATATATATATATAGGGCACTATATAAATTTTGTATGTATGTACAAGTGTAGATCTGACCAGATATAGGACACGATGCACAGATTTGATGAGCTATGTGAAACAGAATATACAATAAATTAGATATATATTATTGCTATCGAGACTGATGAACACTTCGGTCATCGTGAAGTAAATAGAGCAAATCAATAACGGGCTATACTAAATTAATCAACAGAGGGAACTAACTTTGGTGAACATTGGTACTACCGTATTTTCACACAGAATAGACACTGGTCATATTGATCAATTTGACTAACTCTGTCCATGCTGGAAGCAACTGGGGATGCCCTAAAGAATACTATCTGTGCCTAATCCAGCAGGGAAACACTTAGCAGGTATAATTATGATAATGAGGCTATAACCAGCATTTTTTCATGTTACATTGTATCATCATGAAATATTGGCTTCAAAGCAGTAACAGGTGAGGGGACAGTGCAAATGATCCAGCAATGCCAAATCAAGCTACTATTTTACACATGTATATCTGGAATATTTCATCAATATGTGATTAATTTATGTATGTTTACATCTTATTTATTGATCAATTGTCCAAAATTAGCATAGGATAATTGTGTGATATGATGATAGATAAAAACAATTTTGAAGTTCATGGGTTTTTTCCCATGTACAAATTTTGTCATGCAATTTTTCAGTATCAATAAACATGATAAATGCATTACTATATATCATTTAAATAAATGTTGAAAATGTGCAATAGTACTACTAGAGATAAATCATTTAACATTATTACATGAAACATAGCTTGGTTTATAGCTAGAATACGCAATGCTTCCTTATACTGCAATTTTATAGTTTGGCATGAAATGCATCGATACCCCTATTTCATAGATTATCTCGGTAAATACTTCATGGATTGACAAACAAAAAAACTATTAATAACAAATCTGTTTATGTAGTTATCATTAAATATTTTGAGTAAGTATTATTTTATGCAGAGGGGCGACATCTGAAAGAAGGAACAGGCAAATATGCTCTATTTGCAGGTGCAGGTGTGAAGAAGAACATAAGTAGTGGAAATTGAGCCTTTTTCGGCATAAAATAATACATCCTCAAAACATTTGGTAATCGTTATATAAAGAATTTTTGTTATTAATGGTGCAACATTCTTAATTTTGTTATTTCGGTTAGGGTAAACAAAATATAAGAATTGAAGTTTTTTTGATTTACCGAGATAATCTATGAATTTGGGGTGAATGCATTTCATGCCAAACTATACCAGCCAATCAATAACATGATGTGATGACTGAGTGAGGCATCATAGATAATGAAAATGCGTGGCCATGGTTACTGTCAACATAGGAAAATGCAATAACCAATAGTCTAGCCACAGACTTTAATAACAAACAATTTTCACTCTATCCTTTCCCAAGCTTGTATACCATAGAATATAATATTCCCTTTCATTAGTTGATATACAGGTAACATGAATAAGCAGTATGTAGGTCAAGGTTTAAATGTGCATGCCTCTCATTTTCACTTACATCAGGGAGCTCACTGAAATATGCAAAGATCTACAATACACCCACAGCATGTTGTAATTGGACGTAAGTTTCGTCTGACATGTTTTGCTGGACATTGGCCAAAACAGGTATTACACAGGTCTTACAGTATTTAAATACCAGGAATATTACAGGTAATCTATGAACAGAAGGTTTATACACCAACATAACTGTACACTAAACCACAAAGACCAGATTGGATTGCTTACACAATGACCTCAAGATCGTGATTACAGATGATTGGGTCATGCATGAGCGAAGCTGGTTTTACGTTTGAGATAACATTAAGATACCGGTAATAATACTGATAGGGTTCAATTTTCTTAAGAAATTACATCCATTTATTATGATGATGGGGTAGTAGAGAAACTATTATTCTGTAATTTATAAATTATAAATTTAATAATGCAAATAACTTTTGAGTACCATAAGTATGTCATAGTAATAATATGATAACATTAATATAGCAATGGAACTGCTTATTCAGCATATTAACTAGACACACATAGGCCTATGACTTACAACTGCTTGTACACTGCAATGAATGGACTTAAGTGTGTATAATAACAGATAATGAACCCTATGCACTGAATTTGAAAATGCAGACATAATCTTAAAGCACTTATTCCTTATACTCCTCTCTAGCTCCCATAATAATAATAATAATAATAATAATAATACATATCAATAATATTAATTATTATGATAATTAGTATACTATACAACATCCACATTTGAAATGGAACTATGTAAAGCGTTAAACACACGCACGCACACACACACACACACACACACACACACACACACACACACACACTTATACATACACACACACATTATTTTATTATTATTATTATTTCAATAATACAATACAACCTCCTTATTCGAAATGGAACTATATAAATGGCTAAAAACATATACACACAATCAGACACACAAGATATTGGTAATAGTGACCCTATATAATATGGATATTCATCATGTTGTAGCCCACAATCAACTGTCATTCAAATGAGGTGTGGCCCACTTGTTTCCTTCAAGCCTGGCTGGCTCTATTACAAGTTATTACACAGGAATGCCTACAATGCAGTGGTCTGTCTCGTGCGATACCTCCACGTGCGATATGGAATCTGACCGAGTCGGTATTTTTTAACAGGTAGGACTAGTCGGCAGCACGGTACGGCACACAGGTAGTTGTGTTCACTGGACCGTGGCCTAGCTACGATGGCAGGCTGAGGCAACTTCATTTCCCGACTACCGATATCCATCCAAATGACAACAGCAATTGCCGCTAAATGAATTAAAAAGGACAGCCGACACATCCACTTACCTATATTAACGATCCTAATTCCTTCGTCCTCTTCCAAATACCGTAATGCCAGGGTGACATTTTCCAACTTTTGGGTCCTAAAGTTGGGTCGTTTGTTGATATGCTTAAATTTCTTCCCCGAAAGCACTTCGATGAGGGCCAAAAGTCGCAATCCATCGCTGAAATCGGATTCTAAATCTCCAATACCCTTGTTCACTGTTTTGAGGTGCTCATTTGCCCACCTGGTAAAGGTGTTCTTCTGTATGAGCTTCCATTGAGCATCATCTGCGAGGTCGCGTTCGGTCGCCGGCATGTCCTCGTCCTCGTCAAACTGTTCTGACTCATCGTACTGCATCATGGCTGTATTTATCTCCCTTTGGTCGCTACAGGTGACCGCGATATTTTACTTCTGTACTGGCCTATCCGAAGCCCCCAACTCCCGGTGGGGAGTGCCGATAATACGCGGGGTATACACTGGTCAAATGGGGGCGGCAAGATGCTTCCTGAAATTACAGATATAATGGACATTTATTATTATACAGGAAAAATGGTATGCATACTACAGTGTGCATTGATGAGAAAAATCTACTTTTTAGCTTTGTGCAATCATCCGTTAAATTTGTATTCATTATTCGAGTTCACAGGTAAATATGATAAGCCTAAATAAGTTTGATTAAAGATCGCATGTAATGCTAAAGTTCACAAAATCATAAAAATGTATCATTCATTCATCATTAATACCATAACAGTGGCTCAATAATGACAACAACAACAATAATAATAACAATAATAATAATAACAATAATAAGAATAATCAAAATGTTATGCAAAATATAGATAAACTATAAATACGATGAGATTTATCTCGAGGTTTTTCCCCGGTTAAAATTCAACCAGAATATCGTATAATCGGATAGACCTAGTTGTCAAATTATACAGATCATAATCATAATGAAATATTTGTTCTATACAGTAGATTCTATATTATAAATTCACAAGTGAAATATTCACTCCTTACGCGTGGGCTTTAATGCATATATAAGGATTGCCTGAAGTTTGTGTCGCTTTATTGTCAACCAAGCGGAACTGCATTGACTACTGTTTCCGATGCGTATGCTCCCGCACGTTATGTGCACACTTTGTAAATATGTACACTGTGCAGTGCAATCCCTCAGTGAATGTGAACACGGGAAAAGGCTGGTGAGCCTTTAACAATCCCTCAGTGAATGTGAACACGGGAAAAGGCTGGTGAGCTTTTAACACACCTTTATTCTGGTTTCAGAATAGCATTCAAATCCATTCAAAACACTATTCGTGCATGCTTGTCATTGCACTAAGATTCCCAGAGTACACGAATAAGTGCGTATATATTTATAAATTAATATACGGACCTTGTACCAGTATTCCAGAAATGCATGGCAACATGTAAATAACATGTCATGTGAACGGGCATATAAATTCAATATTATGAATACTAATGTGCACGTTTACATACTACGATAAAAGTACAATGTTTGGCGGTTTAATACCGCGCATTAAATTATAAGGATAATAATGCGGACTAATATAATATCCTTACATAGTAAAACATATTCAATAGTCACTTTGGTTGAAATTTATTCAATCAATATTTTCACTTTGGTTGAATTTTATTGAATAAATATTTTCATTTCGATCAATCAATCAAATCAAAATATACATTAATAAAGCACCTGCATCCAGCCATAGCTGCTTAAAAGTGCTTGGAGCATTGGGTCTCTGATAACTACTAGTGCATATACACTCTACTGAAAAAAAATATGTGTTTTAGACTATCATAAGTTAAATCATATGTAAATGCATCACGTATACATCACTGAAATAGATGTGTTTTAGACTAAAAATAGATAAATACAACACAGTAATATAGACGTTGTGTCAGTTATTACTATAGGTTTGGTATGAGAACATGCAACAATGTATTGCACATTAGCAACATTGTATATACTGACGATTGTTAATGCAATGGAGTAATAACAATGTTGAACATGTTACGCTGCTGTTTACATGTCCATGACGTAACAAGCTGATAACGTTAATTATCCCACCAGAAGTGCATCTAGCGCCAGGAATGCATCCAGATTGCCTTGATTGATTCGACTTGCCCCCCCAAATCCCTTGTGGTGTAAACATGGGGGTCGGGATTAAGTGGCAGGGGTCGAGTCCAGAGCCATGTAATTGGATACCCATCGCCCGAAGGAAGAAACGTTATCACAGAAGTCTGAGAAGATACATGTGTAGTCATAAAGCCCGGCACCATGACCCCCCCTCTCCCACCCCCACCCCCAAAAAGCACACACACACACACACCACCGCGGCTCTGGCGTCTACAGGGGTCGGGAAACAAGGGCCGCCGGTTGGATAAGAGAGGATGCCGCGTGTTCCGTATTTGGACATGGCATGAAGTTGAGTGGTCAAGGGTCACGTGATCCTAATGATAGGCCTACTACTAAGTATACTGACCAACGGCACGCGTCACTGACAGCTCTGCGTAATACTGGACCCATCCTCCAGATACAGATTAAGTGACTGCTGTCTTACGCTATGTAGCATGTACTGGACCGTGGCTATAAGTATAACCACACTTGGGAAATATTGAGAAACTTTATTCAAGAATCTAATTAATGCCGAATATTGTCGAATTAAGTACAGGCAATAGCTTACGATGTATAGGCCTACGCTTCCAACATTTGAAACTATATGTTCTCTCTTGTGTCGATGCCATTTTCCAGAGTGGTTCTAGTGACCATTACGATTCACTGTCCGTTGATCGTGGTACGTTTTGATTGTTATAAGTCTGGACCATACTCACTGTGACTTGTTCAAGCTCACTGGTGATTTACCAGACGCCGAGGTGCCGAAACCGTATTTGAGTACGATTTCATGCCAAACTCAAATTTTACATGTGGATTTGTGAACAAAACTTTGACTTGAGCATGTAATCGTATGCATGCCCCAAAAGCTGTGTAGCCAACTTGACGGGCGCATGGTACTAGATTTTAGAATGTATTAGAACTATTATTTACTAACATAATACCCTTTCAATTGTTAACTTCCACTTCCACGTACATTCTATTATTCTTTACCTCTTTATTGTCGTTTTACCTGTAACTTCTATTCACACAGTCATATATGCAGAGGTATCATTGGACAGATTATATATCTTGTGTATGTTTAATGTGCAGTATACTTCTATAGATACCAGTGTCCAGATCATAGTGCGCATTATATATATATATATATATATATATATATATATATATATATCATACTATTAGTACTTATTCTCTACTGTTCTCGACGTGTGCCATAAACCACACATTCACCAGAGCCACATTATGGCAGTTGCCCATCGTCCTATGATAGTTTTATGTTCTAGCAGATATGATAGAAGGAATGGTGCAGTACTTTATCACGATAAAGAGCATAAAAGAGAAAACAGCCATACGATCCTGTTTTTATCGTGATGTATAATGAACTTTTATATTCTGATAAAGTATTCACGAATTCCCTTACTCGGTTATAGCACAACACATTGAGTTGCACATTCAATGATATAACTAAACGTGAATTCGAAATGCAGTTCACTACATATTTCGGTGGCATGCGCCAAATAAAAATGGGTGGTTGTATCGTACTTCATATGTCAGAATATAATCTATTTCCTGTGAACCAAAAATTATGAGCATGTTTTACGTGTTTTATGCTGTTTTACAGTTTCAATAATTTATTATTTTACAAGCTGCCAAACCAGATTGATAATGATATATTTAGCTCCTTAGCGCTATGATAATGGTTATTCACGTATGCATAATATGTCACAATTTCAACATTTGGTTCAGATACTATTCAGAGATTGGTCACTTTGGTCACGTATTTTAAGGTGTTGTAATGTTACATAGCGTTATTATAATCTAGGAATATGGCTAATGTATGAATTCAACATTCAGCAAGGATGCGTTGGACTTAGGTGGTGCCTAGCACAACTAGGGTGGCGGTTGGGGGTTGGTGGTTGGTGGTGGTAAAGGGGTGGATGCGCAAGGAATAACTACACATACATGTATATTATATAATCACATTGATTCTAAAAACATATTTTTTTAAATAAGTAAAACACAGTGCTCAAATAAATAACGTTGAATGACATGACCAAGTTTTAAATAATCTTCTTGAGGCCTTTACTGAATTGTTAAAATGGCTACGATTATAGATGGCACTAACAAAGAACATATGAATGAAGAGCAGACTTTATATATGTTAACTGCTGGAGAGAAACAAACTTTTATTTTCAATATTATATAACATATCTGCAATTATCAGATTCTGCTGACGAGACATTAAGGTAAAGCCGCCATCACAGAATGCCGACTGTCGACCTTCACCTTCAGAACACCTCAAGGCCAAGGTATATATATTACGCCGGTATCTGTTCAGTGAACCAAACGTTAAATACTCTGAACTGCATGTATTACGCTCTGACTAGAATATACACAGATCTAATTTTATCAACGGCGAATATTTACTTTTCTTAAATATACGAGAACTGTTGGCAATGTTGTTAGTGGTACGGGAATGCTGTAGCTTGGCAGGCATAGATTGCTGCCAAGACAGATGTGCCAGTACCATGAGTAGGCTTTTATGTCCCAGACAAGTCTCGCGATACAGGTTATTGGTCTATATGAAGAAGACAAATTTGGAAATATGAACTCTCGACGAAAGAAGTGCAAAATAATACACACTGATGAAACGTCAGCCTGAGAGCTGGTTATATGAGCATTTTAGTTCATATAGTTCGTCTGACCTTGACGGTTACCGGAAGTCGAGATACTTCTATGACGTCTGGAATGAGTTGATATCTGCCGTTGTATCTTGAAGTGAATATATCCAGATGTCTAGTCGGAGATAACATAAGCCACGCTTGAACGCGGTATATATTTAGCGATCTGACGGTATTTGAAACGAGTCCTTCAATATTACTTAAACAACTTGATGCCAAACATAATAAAATAGAAAGAAAAAAACCCGGTCATCGTTGCTATATTATATTATTGAGCGTTGGTAAATATGTACTAGTAATTAATTGAAATATGTAATATTTTACTATCGAATTATGTAACAGCCTCTGCATACAGTACACTATCCTATGTCTCTATAATTTTATGATTCTTTCATGGTTACGTAATAAACAAATGAGTGCCAAACATTTGGGGTATTTTTGTTGAAAATATATTTCAAAGTTGAAAGTACGACATTTATTTGTTTTGTAAAGGTGAGTTTGCAGCAAAGAATTTAAGGATCGGTCGGGAAGACGACCTGGTAAATATCGCTGCCCCCATGTCATGGATTCCGAGGAAAATATCAATAGGTCACTCGAAGACGTTCTAACGTATAACTAAAATCCAAAGAAATATATAGAAGAAATAAATAGAAGATACGCTATCGTATACCGAATCACAGAGAACGGAAATTCCACAACACAAACCTATACTCCGCGCATCTGCACATTGAAAGTTAACAAATGTTACTTCCGGAATTGGATAGGCATTACAATAACAAACTCCAATATTCACAAATGTTTCATTTCCACGTGGAAAGTATTCATATAAAACGATGTTTTCATATTTAACTAATTAACCTCCGAATATATGAACACATGCACATCACTATATATTATGTGTGGAATTGTCAAGGACGCATGGAACCGTCATATTGGTATAAGAAACAGCTTACCGGTATTCCAGGAATCTATGTACCATACACTCCAGTTAATGTTCCACTGATAAGTAAATCGAACAAGTTCCCGAGTGTATATTATATCCTTGAGAACAATAACTGACCGAAGTGAAAATCCAGTCTTTTATATACATGTACAAATATCCGAGCTGAATGAATCTTACCGTTGGTTATCCACGCACCTCTGACGGCAGAGTGTACGTCTTGTAGGAGCGTCTGAAGATACGGGTTCCCCTCGTTCACCTCTCGCCAAACCCGGCACACAGATATAAATATTCTCCCCGTGTATTGGTGGAGGTGGAAATAGGAGACGGTAGTGTGGTTAGCTACCGGTATACTCCTGACGGTGGATGATAAAAGGAAGGGGAGGTTTGGCGCTCGTGCGCGTTCTTTCTGCCTAATTTGGAAACGGGGCGAAAGATGAGCTAGCACTGCAGTACTGAAGGAATGACTCTTGTCATCGGGGCAAAACACGCCGAGACGCTCAGGTGGACCTTCGATACGTCACTGTTTCCTAGAGGACTATTTGTCCTCTGAATATATGTAATCTCGATTTGATTCAAAATGTGTCTCTCAGGTGTTTCTCGAAGACTTCTAAGAAGTTTTCTGTTTCCAGCACGTGGCTGGAAGATCAAATTTCAAAACAGTTACTGCTGACTAGAAATTAAAACCTTCGGCGGTATCGTATATGCACGCGCTATGCATCATGGGCATTGTTTTAGCGCTGCAGGTGGCATCACGACGACTTCGTGATGAAACTGTTATTAGGGTGATAGTTTTTACATATGTCACCAAAGCATTAACCTAATATTTACGTAACGTTGCAGATAAGTTTTGGTTTTGGACAGCTGGGTGCAATTGGATCAAATCTACTCGCATGTTTTTTTTGTGGTTTTCTTTTTACAATTGGGGTTTAGAGCCGCTGTCAAGATTATTTCACTTATATCACGGCTTGTATATATACTTATTGTAATGTTTATATGAACGGAACCACTGAATAGCCTTTCCCCGAGAAATCTAAACTTGCTTATAACTATTCATGGCTGAGATATTGAAAACAGGACTACATGTGGCTGCAAATAAGGTCTGCAACACATGCATATGGACAACAAGAAGATTCACAGCACACATCAATTTCCATTCAATCAAGCCATGCTTTCCCATAGTAACAGTGAGAAAGAAACCATTATAATACTAGGTATAGTTTGTGTCAGTTATGTATTAATTAGAATTGTTAAGAAGCAGTGTGCATGTATCCTCAACCGTGTTAATGGCGAGTGAGCAACATCCTGTTTAGCTAATTGTTGACTTCCGGATTTCTGGACCTATACAGACAATGTTCAAAGGCGTGGTCTGTTGACACCCCTAACTACTTATAGAGTCACGTGTACACTGTGTCACTCCCATCAATTCTATTACAATCCATTCGATACTAATATATAATTGCATTTTGAAAATGGAGTAATACTATAGCGATAAAGTGAGAAGTAAGATGGTTTATGTGCCATACACATGTAGCTTACATATATATCTGCCTTTCTGTCTCTCTCTGTCACTCTGTCTCTGTCTCTGTGTACGAGCAGTTCTGGTGAAAACAGATAACGCCACGCCAGCTGTGTTATTCATTGAATAAATCCACAAGTTTTAAAATCTGGGCGTTTTCACAAACATGTATACTTCGTATCAAGGTATCATTTCAGCTTCTGTGACGTATTTTTCACGCCCCGTTATCAGAGCGCAGATATCCACGTTACTGGAAACACCGGCACTGCAGGTGGAATGGTTTAAAAAGAATTAGCTTTCTGTCTTGTTCACTTAAAGACCCGGTATTTGTGTGTGCACCAAAACTCACATATATTGGAGATGGTTAACGTGGACGAGCCAATTTCATGGCAGGGGCCTTGTTCGCGAAGCTATCGTAGGTAACGACATCGTTAAGACTTCAAGGGAAAGCATTTTATGATCCCGATAGAGTCAAATTTACTCCACGAAAGCTTAACGACGTCGTTACGTATACGATAGCTTCGGGGACATGACCCCTGGACTGATATGGTTTTAGAAGAATCAACTTACGGTACTATCTATTCTGTTTATTTCACGCTATGCTGGGGGCAACAGGAGATGTCAGAACGAGTAGCAGTGCCCACGTGTTCCTAATCTAACAGGAAGAATGTCAAAGACACTCAATATAGGCTGTTATATGTACCAAAACGTATAAGTGTATATTGGAAATGCTAAAAGTTAGCAATGCTATTCTAGGACTGATACGATTTTGTAAGAATTACTTTACTATATAATTTCAATTAAAGAATCGGGACTTTATATTCACCAACACGTAGGTGTACATTGGAGATGTTAAAGGTTGGTAGTGCTATTCTAGGACAGATACGAATCACCACTGAGACAATGTCTGTGAGAGACGGTAGCAGCACTATTCACCTGTCTGTTCTATGTCTCAGTAGTTTTCAGTTCATTGCCTGGAACATATACTATGCGTGTCTAAGTTGGCATGTGAAGCATCTGCAATGCAACTCTGCGATGGAACTTCTTAAATATAGTTGTCGGAAAATTTGTTATACAACAAAATAGTAGTTGTTTGAAGTATTTCATACACGATCTTCTTCTGACTATTCACTCACACACACACGTACGCACGCACACACATGCATACACGCACACACGCATCACCGCCTCAACCACCACCATCAGTCTCCAACTGAACTTAAAATGTCCAATGCGATGGAAAACGAAACAGGACATAAATTCTTCATATTATGTGGAACCTTTTTCTCGAAATCTGACTCACAATAATGGAAAGCCTAAAGAGAAAACATTACCATTAATCGCATTATATTAAGACAGAATTAAATCCATGTTTTTTTTTTTATTAAACCACATGTAAAGAACATATAGCAGTATACGTCAAACAATGTTGCAATTTCTCTATAAGTTCCTTGCAATGTCATTGTCTGCAACACTAGTCTCCATTTCACTGGCAATGTATTAGTGCATGCAAGCAAGGGGCCGTGTATACAGACATACGTGTACATGCACGCGTCTGTATGTGCACTATGTCTGCCAAGGAGAATACCAAACCAATAACACTGGGATACCAACGTAAAGCAATATTCTTGCAATAACAAGGTTACGATTGCTGGCAGCTGTACGAAATTTAGCCAACGTTATGACATTGGCACATAATACGATGAACGTACATTAAAGCCGAGGACAGCATGGCTTCATACAGCGTGTTCCCGGAGGGTAATGTGTGTTCTGTTCTCCAGCATCGTACACGACACGTGTAATACAAAAAATAAATCTAAATTAAATATATTATCCTTTTTTATCTTCAACAGAGATTGAGACCGTTCTAGGATATTCACTATTATACTGACATGGAGAGGAAAAAATACATCAGAAAATATACTGGGATCGTAGAACCCGTGGATAGCCAAAGTCATGTGATTGTTATAAATAGTGATTATATTTGCCTTCAAGTATTATGTACAACATAAATACTTTCCAACTGAAAAAATCTAGCTTACATCCTACATATGATGTGAAAATATATAAGTTGTATGGCTATTCATTAATTTATTATTAAGCATTTCATCAGAACAAATGCACATAAAGGTTACATCAAAACATCAAACATATTGTGACAAATTATAAAAAAATAATAAATAAATACAAAAAAAGATGTTTCATAATATAACGGATAAATATTGTCCTTTAACAAACATGACTACGAAGTTCCATTAAGGTCGCGCCATAAGCTGCATGCATGATCTTTGTACATACATGTAATACACTATAAACCACAGAAAATCATCGTATTACGAGTTAAACAGATGACAGCTCTGACAGTGCAGCCAGTAAGTACGTTCATCGTTCATACACCACTGATATCCTAACACTGCTTCAGAGGTGGCTGCACCAGAATCATGCAGCATAGGTGATGTATCTATATAACATAACAGCTGTCTTCTCGGTTACGAGCTGAAAGTCACACGTTGTATTGGCTGAAGCAGTCTTGTCTACACCGTTATTTCCACCTGATATAACTTGAGGTATAACACGAGGTGATATAGCTGCCACTGTTCCCAGTCCACTATAGAGTATATATGTCAGACATACAGAAGGCGAAGTGTACGGCTAACTATGTATCCGCCAAGATTGGTCGTCAGAGTATACATTCGTTTTGGTTCGAGTCATCATTTTGGCCATTGAAGACTTGTACCAGCGATTATTCCTTCAGTGCACCATAACTCTATATATCAGACTGCAGAAGGCGACGGTGCAGTGTTAACTATCTACTGTGGTTGGTCGTTAGAGAACATTTTCGTCTTAGTTGGAGTCATCATTATGTCCATTGAAGGCTTAGCAACGAGTGTTCTCCTCCAGTGCACCCTGCATACAAATTCTATATGACAGACTACAGAAGGCGAAGGTGTAACAGTTCTATATATTTGCCAAAGTTGGTCGTCGGAGAACAGTCACCTGTTATTATTATTATTATCATCATATCATCATCATCATTAGTAGTAGTAGTAGTAGTAGTAGTAGTAGTAGTAGTAGTAGTAGTAGTAGTAGTAGTATACTTATAATAATTATAATGATGATGATAATGATGATGATGATGATGATTATTATTATTATTATTATTGTCTTATATTGAAACCGACCATTTTGATTGTGGTTAGGTATTATATTTAAGTAGGCATATATATTAATTTTAAAATATAACTATCGTCAAGATTGACGATATTGAACATGTTAGTTAGAAGCACACCTAATTCATTCCATATGTTATGGCATCGCTACTTTAATCCATCAGTAATTAAGCTGCTGTCAGTTATAGTAATAGCTTCGATGATAGCCTGGCAT